>PVIR01001106.1:104061-137248 GCA_004026965.1 Petromus typicus | reverse complement strand
CGTGAGCCACCACGCCCGGCACTGTGGTATGTGGTACTGGTTGCTGCTGAGCGTGAGTCTCCTCGCCCAGTATTGTATGTGGTTACCGGGGAATCAAACCCGGGCCCTTGCGCTTGCAAGACAGGCGCCGGAACCACTGAGCCAATTCCCCGGCCCCCCCACTCTACTTCTTAAAGTTGAAACTGGCTAGGATGTTCCAAGCCACTCTTCAGAACCAAGCTGTCCAACACACAATCTCCTCTGCATCTTCATTCTCAGATCTCATTATTTTTCTTCTCTGATCAGCTGTTTGAAAGTGGCCACTAACACTGTCAAGTGGCCTCATTTCTTCTTCCCAGATAATTAAACAGCAGATATTCAGAGAGATAGATAAAAATTTCTGATTCCAACATATTTCTTTCTAAACTTTTTAGCCCTTATATTAACATGGGAACATGTTATATAATTCTTCATAAGCATCATTCAGAAGTAACTATACAGGCTTTACTGTGTGTTTATCATAATTTATTTAGTCATTACCTAATTATTGGGTACTTAGAGTAAATAATGCCACACATATTTTTCAGGGGAAAAATTACAGGGCCAAAGAAACATTTAAGACTAATGTTAAATATTGCCAAATTGCTCTTCAAAAGGTTTGTGTCATTTCACACTCCCACCAGTATATCCTTGCTAGTACACCTGCCAAAATGAATCTCTATAAAATAATCTTTTCCATTTTAATAGGCAAAAATTATGCAGGTGCCCACTCCATCTTGATCTTTTGTCTCAATGACTACATTATTATTTTATAAATTTATTGTAGCTATTATTTTTGTTTTCTTAAAAGCAAGAAAGCTAGGTCCCTATATCATTTTTTGTCTGAACAGCTCAAGTATGTTTTGTGATGTTAGACTGGTAGAGAAACAATGGACAGTCACCAGACTTTATATCTAACACAAATTTGATTCATACTTTCTGAAATGCCAATTTCCAAAGTCCTGCTTAATTTCTCTTTATTGTTTTATCAGCAACTCTGTGGAGTTAGCTTTTTTCTTCTTGGTAGATACTGGGGAGGGAGAGTTCTCAATGTAAACCATGCATGTCCTCAGAAACAGCATATGTGCTTAGAAGATATGATTTCAGCATTTTCTGGGTTAAAAAGTAACTGTGGTTTATATCGGTTCTGGGATTTTTAATTCAAGTTTATTACCCACCTTTTCTTTTCCATTTCAATCAAAGCTCTCTCCAAGTCAATAAAAGTAGGAGAAATATCCTTTTTTGAAGATCGCAAATTACTATTGGCCTAACCAGGAGAACTTAAGCCTCTGAGCTATGGTAGAATAAGTCCAAAAAACCAGAAGTAAGTTAGTTTTGAAATTTGTTCCCAGCAATTAAAATTTCAGAATTTTAAAATTATGGCCTTTTATAATGAGTTTGTGGAAAAATGGCAAAATAACAGATACTTTTGAGGCCTCAATCAAGTTCTAAAATGGATATCTATTACTTTGATATTGAAGTATCTGATTTCACACTTTTATATACAAACAGAAAAACAAGCTCAACCGAAATAATTTCGGGCTTTGAACTGTTTACTGTATAATTTCTTCCTGCAGACTTCTGGAACTACTAATCTAATCTGACCATATAATTGTGGATTACTTATAAAGTAAATATTTTAAAAATGAATTTAAACTTTTTTTCTTTGAAATGGCTCCCCAATTGCAACAGAATATGCAAGCTTTCCAACATTTTAAAAATGCCTTAAACATTTTGGGTTTATATATTAGTTATTATTATAATGAAGATAGCTACCAGCAAATTTGAGGTAGAAACTACCATACAATAAGTATATTTAGTTAAAATCCTTTATATAGTTAAATTTAAAACTTGGAGCCACTGCATTTGAATAATCATGATATATATTTTTCTTTTCCTTTAAGGATTAAGACATTATTTTCTATGTCATACCTGTTTTTATATGTCTATTCTCTACTACTTTCTCCTCTAAGTAATGCTTTCTGTGATGTTCCAATGTTTCATAATCTTCTGCTTACTTCAAAGCACACAGTGTAAGTGAAAAACAGTGTGACAACACCAACAGAAGTTGTGACCATGTATAGGATTAGAATAGGCAAGACACTTTCATTTTTAATTTGGCCAAGGCAATGAGAAAAGCAGTATGTAAGGACATGTAGGAGACTGAGTATGACAAGGCACACTCAAATCCAGACCAGGCAATTAATTAGTAAGACTATATCTCAAGTTAAAAAAATTTAAAATGGTTCTGAATTGGTAGTGGTGGCACACATCGGTAGTTCTAGCACTCTAGTAAACTGAGGCAACAGGACCAAAAGTGGGTGTTTTTGAGATAGGGTCTTGCTTTATAGTTCAGGCTGGCCCTGAGCTCAGCCTTAAACTCTCATCACAGTAATCCTCCTGCCTCTGCCTCCTGAGTGTTGGGATTACAGGCGTGAGCCACCATTCCTGGCATTGTTATATGTAGTTACTAGGGACCTTGAGCTTGCAAGACAGGTGTCAGAACCACTGAGCTAAATCCCAAACCAGGACCAAAAGTTTGAGCCCAAACTAGGCAATTTAGTGACCCTCTCTCTGAAAAGAAAAAAGAAAGAAAAAGTACAAAAGGATAGAGAGTTGTTACTCAGTGCAAAGGCCCTGAGTTCAATCACCATTACTGATCTCCTCAACAAGTTGGCTGGGAATAATTTTTTTTTTTTTTTTAGGTGTTTTGAGACAGGGTCTCGCTTTGTGGTTCAGGCTGGCCCTGAGCTCAGCCTCAAACTCACATCACAGCAATCCTCCTGACTCTGCCTCCCGAGTGCTGGGATTACAGGTGTGAGCCACCACGCTCAGCACTGTGGTATGTGGTACTGGTTGCTGCTGGGCGTTGAGTCTCCACACCCAGTATAGGTATGTGGTAACCGGGGATCGAACCCGGGTCCTTGAGCTTGCAAGACAGGCGCCGGAACCATTGAGCTAAATCCCCGGCCCCATGCTGGGAATAATTTATATTGCTGTGTGTGTGTGGAACCAAGGGTTTGGGTACTCTAGGTATATGTTGCCTGTTCAGTCTCTGCTGAAATAAAGAGCTTTTATAAAACAAAATATGAACCCTACTAGATTTTAAAAAATATTGTAAAATGGGTCATATGCATTTAAACTAAGAGCATCAGAGTTACTCTTAAAAATAAAGGGAAGAGTCTGGTATGGTAGCCCACGTTTGTGATCTCAGCACTTGGGAGGTCTTACACAGTGCTTACACAGTGAGTTCAAGGCCTAGTTGAAATATATAGAGAGACCCTGTCTCAAAACAAAAGAAGAGTGTGTGTGTGTGTGTGTGTGTGTGTGTGTGTGTGTGTGTGTGTGTATGAGAGAAATAAACATGAATCAAGTGCTTAAGAAAATGTGTTTGCCAATAGTGATTATATTTTTCAGTTATATTATAGACTTCTTATATTGTTTTAGACGTTAAACATTTCTATAATTTTTGAAAATTTTTATAATAAGCCTGCATTTGTAAGGAATTATAAAGTTAGCCTTTATGTGAAAAATAGATCAGAAGATAACTTTTTAAAAATTTTTATATATATATATATTTTTGGGGGGACAGGGTCTCACTTTGTAGTTCCGGCTGGCCCTGAGCTCAGCCTTGAACTCACAGCAATCCTCCTGTCTCTGCCTCCCAAGTGCTGGGATCACAGGAGTGAGCCACCAGGTTGGCACAGTGGTATGTGGTACTGATTGCTGCAGGCATGAGTCTCCACACCCAGTATTGTTGTATGTGGTTACTGGGAATCTAACCCAGGTCCTGTGCTTGCAGGACAGACGCCGTAACCACTGGGCTAAATCGCCGGACCAACTCTTTTTATTTTTAATAAATTTTATTTTAGCCAGGCATGATGGCTTACACTTGGAATCCCAATACTTGGAAGACAGAGGCAGGAGTATTTCCATGAATTTGAGGCTTGCCTGGGCTACATAATGAGTTAAAGGCCACCCTGAACTACAAAGCAAGATCCTATCTCAAATAACTGGAAAGAACAAAAACAAAAACTGATATAACAGCAGAAACAATAGAACATGGGGGGGGAGGTTATTATCAATAAATACTGAAGAAATAATAGGTAATCAATACGGAATTTTTGGTTTTGTTTTAAGACAGACAGGGTCTTGCTATGTTGTAGTTCAGGCTGGCCTTGAATTCACTATGTAGTCCAGGGAGGCCTTGAATACCCAGTGATCCTCCCACCCCTGCTTCCTTAGTGCTGGGATGATAGGTGTGCACCACAATGCCCAGCCATTAAGTATAAAATTCTAATAGAAACTTTATTATTTTTTTTTATTGTCTTGGTTTTTGAAATAGGATCTTGCTGTTTGGACTTGAAATTGTAGATGGCTGATCTTCCTGTCTCAGCCTCCCAAGTGCTAGGATTACAAGCTTGGGCCACCATTCCTAGCTTCTAAAACTAACTTTAATACCAACTTTACTGAATAACTTGAGAGGATTAAAGAAGTTTGAGTAATATAAGTAAACTGGTTTTAAAAAGGCCTGGAGGGCCAGCGATTTAGCTGGTGGTTCCACCCTGCCTTGCATGCACAAGGGCCTGGGTTCATCCCCTCCCTGGTAACCACATACAATAAAGCGGGCATGGTAGCTCACGCCTGTAAACCCAGCACTCACTCAGGCAGAGGCAGGAGGACTGAGTTCAGGACCAGCCTGAACTACAAAGCGAGACCCTGGCTCAAAAACTAAAATAAATAAATAAATAAAAGCCTGGAAGAGAGGTACAAAGGAATTATTATATAATTCTGATGAATACTTGAAGATGGTAATTTAGAAACCTCCAAAAAGACAGGAAACTAAGAGTTCTATCTCTCTTTTCACTGAGACCAATTTTGAAGCACCTAGCCTGCCTATTTTATATTACACTCTCCTAATACTATACACATCAGTATTCTAGCAGTTGTCTTATGTCACAGTTTCTGTTGTATCCATCTATTTCACCTGACCAATGATACTTCAAAAAAGTTAAAACTCAAGATGGTGCTCGGCGTGGGGCCCACACCTGTGATCCCAGAACTCTGGGAGTGGTGAGGCTGGAGAATTCCAAGTTTTAGCCCAGTCTGAGCAACATGGCCAGATTTTGTCTCACAAATAAAAAATAAGAAACAAAGTTGAGGATGAAGCTTAATGTGAAGGCCATGGGTTCAATTTCCTGTACCAAACCCCCCAAAATATCAAAACCAAAACAATCCTAGGGATACTATAAAAGTCAACAATAATTACAATTCTCCTACAATGTTTATTTATAGTTCTTTTACTTTTCTCCTAGTCATCCTTTGAACTATGTGGCTGTTTGTGTCTATTTAAGGCCTGAATGTATTCTCATAGTCCAACACAATGTTTCCATGATCCTAGCTGGGTGGAGGTGAACTTATGGTACCACTGCAGGAGCCCCTGTTTATGTCACTGAAAGCTCTAAAACGTTGCCATCACTGCCCTAACTCCTAGAAGAAGGTATACTCCATTCTCCCTGACATCACTGTAACAACCTGCATACTTAGTTATAAGGCAAACACATATTTGGCAGTGTATTGATAAAGGGTTTGTAGCAGGGATCACTAACACACATGATGGTCAGTAAATATTGGTTAGATGAATTATGAAAGACTGTGATATATACATATACAGTATATTTATAAAATTTGAATCTTAAATTCCCTATCCTGGCAAAACTGAGAAATATTTATGGCATGAGTAATATAATCCAGTTAAAACTTGTTAATTAGTTTAGAGTAAGAATATTTTACAAATATTTGGATACAGGGTCCTTTGTGCAACACTATGATGTGTCTATGACTATGTGGGATATGTTCACTCTCCTACACTGAAGGTTAACATATAAACTCCGCATGTAAGATTTTCTTTGTTGAGGTTAATTTAGCTACACCTGTTATTAGTATAAATCTATCATTGAAGAGAAATTCTCAGTACATTTTTATCAGCTTAACACATGGTTTATAGATGAATGGTTTATTCCTGCAATGATGTAAAAATGTAAACTCAGTGTGGGGAATCAATAATGAATTAGAACATTCTTTTATAAAGAAAGTCTTTACCTTACAAGCCCAATGTATAGGCATTAATCTGTTCTTACCATGTAATAGGAAACAAAGCTTTTATGGTTAAAAAATTTGCTCCTTTTCAAAAATAAAGATATATCCTAAAATTGAAAATGTTTAATATATAGATTTTTGTCTTCATGTTTGTTTAGTTGAAAAGAACTGCCCTCCAGCAGACCAGCTACTAAAATAGAAATTATGGGGCAAAACACAAATGGCATAGAAGTATAAATATATACTACACACAATGTAATTTAACAATAGCAAGCAAAATAAATGAAAAGGACTTATAAAAACACTTACTAATAAAATGTCTCCCAACTAACAACAACAAAAAAAATTCTAGCAGTTGAAGTACAAGGAAATCCTTATCCATATTTTTGCTGCTCCATAGAGGTGTCCTGGACTAGCTGGATAAACCGGATGGTTTGTTTTAGATCAGCACTCTGAGTGATAAACTATAGACGGAAACACAATATTAACCCAACACAATAGCTGTGTTCAAAGGGTCAGCAACCACTCCATCCTGAACATACAGTCAGAGTCACTGCTAGGAAATAAGAATGGCATCCAAGTTTCCATATCTTTAAACACTTTGCAATAATAATGATAAAAATGTACCAAAGAACTATAACTGCCATTATTAAGGATTAAACCAATTAATAAGTTTTAACTGGATTATAATACTCATGCCATAAGTATGTCTTAATTTTGCTAGGATAGGGAATTTAAGACTCAAATTTTATAACTGTTCACATTCTTTACTTCTTCATTCTTTTTATTTTTTTTTTTTTTTTTAGGTTTTTTTGAGACAGGGTCTCGCTTTGTGGTTCAGGCTGGCCCTGAGCTCAGCCTCCAACTCACATCACAGCAATCCTCCTGCCTCTGCCTCCCGAGTGCTGGGATTACAGGCGTGAGCCACCACACCCGGCACTGTGGTGTGTGGTACTGGTTGCTGCTGGGCGTGAGTCTCCACGCCCAGTATGGTACGTGGTAACCGGGGATCGAACCAGGGTCCTTACACTTATAAGACAGGCGCCGGAACCACTGAGCTAAATCCCCGGCCCCTCTTTTTATTTTTTAATTTTTTTAGCTTTTTTGAGACAAGGTCTCACTTTGTGGTTTCAGGCTGGCCCTGAGCTCAGCCTCAAACTCACATCACGGTAATCCTTCTGTCTCTGCCTCCCGAGTGCTGGGATTACAGGGGTGAGCTACCATGCCCGGCACTGTGGTATGTGGTACTGATTGTTGCTGGGCGTGAGTCTCCACACCCAGTATTGTATGTGGTTACCGGGGATTGAACCTGGGTCCTTGCGCTTGCAAGACAGGCACCGGAACCTCTGAGCTAACTCCCCTATTTTTCGGTTTTATAAGACAAAGTCTCACTATTATAATCCATGCTGGCCTTGAATGTACCAAATAGCTTAGGTTGCATCAAACTTGAGGTAGTCCTCCTGCTTCAGTCTCCTGAGTGCTGAAATGTACGCCACCAAACCTGGCTCTCTCTTTATTTATTTTTAGCACTAGGGATTGAACTCAGGCCCTTGTGTTTCCAACGTTGGCAGAGTAACACTTAAGCTAAATCCCTAGCCCCTCCCTGTTCATTCTTATATAAAACATGACTGAGAAAATCAGCTGTAGTAAAATAAGAACTATCAGAGTTAATGGAAATCAAGTATTTAATATTAAGTTACAGTGTAATATCTTGCTCAGTTCAAATCAAATGGCTACTGACTGATATCTTATTAATTTTCTTCACTAAATGGTAATACGAAAGTTGCTGAGTACGGAATTACATGCCTGTAATTCCAGCTACTCATTCAGGAAACTGAGGCAGGAGGATGGCAAGTATGAGGCCAAATTGGAGAACATAGTGAGATTTTGTCTCCAAATAAAAAATAAGTGGAGAATAGTGAAGCAACCCTGGAACCCTAGCCATTTGGGAAGCTGAAGCAAGAAGATCATAAATTTAAGCCCAGCTTGGAAAATTTAGCAAAATAGTGAAACCCTGTCTCAAAGCAAAAATAAAAAAGATGAAGGTTGGGGATGTAGCTCAGTGCACTTGGTCAATCTGTAGTATTGGAGGGAAAAAAAGATGCACATACTACAGTCTACAAAAGGCAAACTTCAAAGAAAACACAAGAGTGGCTAACAGGGGTTGGAGATGGGAGAGGAGAACTAAAGGAAAAATAGCATAACTTTTTTTTTTTTTTTGAGACACGGTCTTGCTTTGTACTTGAGGCTGGCCCTGAGCTCAGCCTCAAACTCACATCACAGTAATCCTCCTGCCTCTGCCTCCCGAGTGCTGGGATTACAGGCGTGAGCCACCACACCTGGCACTGTGGTATGTGGTACTGATTGCTGCTGGGTGTGAGTCTCCACGCCCAGTATTGTATGTGGTTACCAGGGATCAAACCCAGGTCCTTGCACTTGCAAGACAGGCGCTGGAACCAGTGAGCTAAATCCCCGGCCCAATATAGCATAACTTTTGATAGAAACATTCTCTATCTGGATTGTAATCCCATTTGTAAGCCATGTATAGTGTATCTACACTTGTCAAGGCCAAAAGGCACACAAAACTAAAAAGAATGTGTGTTACTATATGTGAATTATGCCTCAGTAAATCTAATGTGAAAATCTTTCTTGCAACAGAAGATATGTTTTCTAAATGTTTATATGAAACCATCAAGAGGTGTAGGGAATGTAGCTGAGTGGTAGAGCACTTGCATGGCGTGCACAAAGCCGTGGACTATGAACAATGAAAAGACAATACAAATAAACAAAAACAACATTAAGACGCTTAAATAAGGCCAGATGTGGTGGCGCACACTTGCAATTCTAGCACTAGTGAGGCAGAGGCAGGAGGATCAATGTGAACACAAGACCATGCTGAACTACACAGCAAGACTTGTCTCAAAAAACACAACAAATGGGCCGGGTATTTAGTTCAGTGGCTCCAGCACCTGCCTTGCAAACTCAAGGGCCTGGGTTTGGTTCAGTCCCCGGTAACCACATACAACAATGCCAGGTGTGAAGACTCATGCCCAGCAGCAATCAGTATCACATACCACAGTGCTGGGCATGCTGGCTCACTCCTGTAATCCCAGCACTTGAGAGGCAGAGGCAGGAGGATTGCTGTGAGTTCAAGGCTGAGCTCAGGGCCAGACTGAACTACAAAGTGAGACTCTGTAGCAAACAAACAAAAAACCAATAACAACAACAACAAAACAAAAACTAAAGAAATAAAAAACTGATTTCTATGAATGTGCTGGGTATGAACTATTAAATAAACAATAGAACAACCAAATGAGAGACTTTTTTTTTTTTTTTTTTTTAGGTTTTTTTAGAGACAGGGTCTCGCTTTGTGGTTCAGGCTGGCCCTGAGCTCAGCCTCAAACTCACATCACAATCCTCCTGCCTCTGCCTCCTGAGTGCTGGGATTACAGGCGTGAGCCACCACGCCCGGCACTGTGGTATGTGGTCCTGACTGTTGCTGGTTGTGAGTCTCCACATCCAGTATTGTATGTGGTTATCGGGGATCGAACTCAGGCCCTTGCGCTTGCAAGACAGGCGCCAGAACCACTGAGCTAAATCACCTTACTCAATTTTCAAAATTTCAATTTCTCCATTTATAAGAAAGGGATTACTTAATAACAGACTGATTTGGCAATTAAATAATTCATCTAAAGTATTTGGGTGCTTTCTACATGCTACATGAGTGTCTTAATCATCTTTGTTTTCCCAGTGCCAAATCTAATACCTGGGACATCTGAACAATATTTTAAAAATACAAATTGAAAGAACAATTTTTAATACAGAAAGTATATATAATTAAGGGGATCTTGTGAACATTATTTGAGGCTGATTTTCATTTTATATATGTACATATGCATGTATGTATGTATGTACGTATTTGAGACAAGGTCTCTCTATGTAGTTCAGGCTGGCCTTGAATTCACAGCCATTCTCCTGCTTCAGCCTCAGAGTGCTGGGATTATAGGCATGTGCCACCACACCTAGCTAATGCTGCTTTTCAAAAGCTGCCTTTAGTGTCTATCATATAGCAATTTTACTAGGACCAGAAAGTATATATATACATGGGTCAATCCAGACCAGTATCAGTATCTTTTTTTACCCTCACAATATGGTCTTACTGTGTACCCCAAGCTAGATTTGAACTTGTGAACTTCTTTCTCAGACTCCCAAGTGCTGGAATTACAGATGTTAGTACCACATCAAGCTCCCAATATATCAATTTTAAGTACAGTACATTTTTATTACATGTTAAGTAGCATATTATTATCATCATGCTATTTTTATTAGTTATAAAAATATTCATACTAGACCTATGAAATACATATAACTTTTTCCTGAGCTGTGGTTTGAATTCAGGACCTTGTACATGCTAAGCAACTTTTAAAATCTGATACTTGAAGCCAGGAGTGGTGGTGCACACCTGTAATCCCACACTCAGGAGGCTGAGGCAGAAGGATCACCATGAGTTCATGGCAAAGGTCAGCCTGCACTACAAAGTCAAGACCCTGTTTTAAACAACCACAAATAAATAAACAAACAAACAAGTAAATAAATAAATTTTACACTTGACAGATGTGTCTCCTTAAGAATTTGGAGGAGGGAAAAAAATCTCTCAGGAAGAATGATAAATGAAAAAACAGACTTTAAAATACTCATTAAAACACACATTTTTCAAATGGGAATAAAAAACCTGTTAGGCAGATATCTCCTACTTCATATCTCTTTAAAAAGAAAATTAAGCAACTTTTCATCTTTTGAGTCTAGCCTATTATATACTATGATTATATACATCTTTTTTGTTTGTATTTCTTTTCACTATATATATCTATATTATATTATTCATTTAGTCCACCCAAATGGTCATTAGATCTATATTTTCATTATCAGTATGCAAAGAAGTCATTTACTAAGAAATTACAATAGAGCTGCAGATTAAGAAATGTCAATGCTGGGTCAGGGATTTAGCTCAGTGGTTTTGGTGTCTGCCTTGCAAGTACAAAGGCCCTTGATCCCGGTAACCACATACATCAATGCTGGGCATGGAGACTCATACCCACCAGCAATCAGAACCACAAACCACAGTGCCAGGCATGGTGGCTCACGCCTGTGATCCCAGCGCTTGGGAGGCAGAGGCAGAGTAAATTCAAGGCTGAGTTCAGGGCCAGCTTGAACTACAAAAGGAGACTTTGTCTCAAAAAAAGCTAGTGCCTGTTTCTGAAATTTATAAATTCATAAGTCTTCCTGTTTCTTACAAGATATAAAATAAAGTTAAATTCATAAAGTTAAATTCATAAATTGTCTTAGAAGATGATACCAGGTAGGTGGAGTTGTACATTCCTGTACTTAAGAGGCTGAGGCAGGAGGATCACAAGTCAGAGGCTAGCATGGGCAAGCTGGCAAAACCATGTTTTAAGATAGAGAATAAAAAGGGATGGGGATGTAAACTCAATTTAAGGCCCTGAGTTCAATCTTCACACCAAAAGAATACAATTTTCTTACTTTCTTAATTTTTTTTTTTTTTTTTTTTTTTTGAGATAGTGTCTGGCTTTGTAGTTCAGACTGGCCCTGAGCTCAGCCTCAAACTCACATCACAGCAATCCTCTTGCCTCTGCCTCCCGAGTGCTGGGATTACAGGCGTGAGCCACCACACCTGGCACTGTGGTATGTGGTACTGGTTGCTGCTGGCCGTGGGTCTCCACACCCAGTATTGTATGTGGTTTCCGGGGATCAAACCAGGGTCCTTGCGCTTGCAAGACAGGTGCCGGAACCACTGAGCTAAATCCCCAGCCCACTTTCTTAATTCTTAATGAGCTGAAGTAAATCTGAGGTGCCAGAATAATAAAGCACCAATGCTTTGACACAACCAAACAATGTCATTCTACAAGCATCTACAATTAATCCCCAAAATCCATGACAAATGTTCTTGACAAATATGAAGGTAATACTATAGAGCAGCTTTGGGTATGCAGAGGTTTGCCCTTGCAAATGATGGCCAATTTGTGTTAATATTAGTTTCTTGTAATCAATGAGAGTACTTACCCTGAGATTATATTTATCCTCATTTTATATCCTCTTTCTTCTATAGATTATTATGGAAAATGAGAAAGACTCACCACTGTAGTAAATATATATGATTTATAGAGCTATAGTCAATATAGTCTCATAAATTTCCATATTTAGATATAATTAATAAAAGTTATGAATTTAAAGTGTATTGTGTTCAGCACCCTACATGTATACATACACATACAAATATATACACGAGTATACGGTAGACAAAGACTGATCTCAAATAGGTAATTTTTTAGAGCTATAAGAGAGGTTAGTGCTAATTCAGTCTAACATATTTATTTTAAAAATATGAAAATTGAAGCCCAAAGAAATTTAAAAACAGCTTCCAAATTATAGTTTATGGCAAAGCCATGGACAAAAACCTTTTTCAGCTGGCTTTTGAAAATATTCCCAATCTTGGGCCGGGGATTTGGCTCAGTGGTTCCAGCACTTGTCTTGCAAGCGCAAGGACCCAGGTTCGATCCTCAGTAATCACATACAATACTGGGCGTGGAGACTCATGCCCACCAGCAATCAGTACCACATACCACAGTGCCGGGCCTAGTGGCTCATGCCTGTAATCCCAGCACTCAGGAGGCAGAGGCAGGAGGATTGCTGTGATGTGAGTTTGAGGCTGAGGTCAGGGCCAGCCTGAACTACAAAGCAACACTCTGTCTCAAAAAAAAAAAAAGATAACATAAAATTACAAAACACCAATGTACAAATTACTTAATAGTTGCTAAAAATAAGTCAGGACTCAAACCTCTTACTGGGTCTTTATTGTTAGAATGGTAATACAAAAGAGTGCTCAATTTTGGAAGGAGGGGTTAGAGAGGAGTCAGTCACAAAAAGTTGCACAGGGGAGACCTTGATCACTGAAAGACAGGAAGAAGTCCTCCAGGCTGACAAAGTGGAAATGGGCATGCTTGGCTGAGCTCACAGCACAGAGGCAAATACACAAAAACAGGAGGAAAGTGAAACATCAAGGAAATGCTAAGTAGCCAGGAGAGGTAAAATATAGGCTTTGAGATAAAAAGCAATGATTTTTGGAAGGTTGTTGATATCAGTTACAGGTTATCAGATGTCATGAAAGGTGATCTTGGCTTTGCTATGGATTATTCCTCCTTAAAGAGATACAAAGTAAGTAAGTATATGAAAAGGAAAGACTTCATGTGTGTACCACCATACCCTACCAAATATATATTTTTAAAGAATTTAAAGGAGGACCAGGGATTTAGCTCAGTGGTTTCAGCACCTGCCTTGCAAGCACAAGGGACAGGTTTGATCCCTGGTAACCACATACAATAGTGGCGGGCATGGTGGCTCACGCCTGTAATCCCAGCACTCGGGAGGCAGAAGCAGGAGGATTGCTGTGAGTTTGAGGTTGAGCTCAGGGCCAGCCTGAACTACAAAGTGAGACCCTGTCTCAAAAAACTAAAAAAAAAAAAAAAAAGAATTTAAAAGAAAGACAAAACATATATCTCATTCATCAAACACTTCACAACAGTGTTGTGAGCAAGACATTGTGCTTAAGGGTTTCTGCCCTGAAGTATAACATGGAATCTAGAAAAACTGTTCTTTGTGCACACGTACTCTCAAATTTGGTTCTGGCCTAACTGTATAAATCTAATTAAAACAACAAAAGGCACACTAGAAATCTTTTAGTTCAACTTATTTCTTTTTTTTTTGACTTCAGCATTAGGATCTTGCTACAGTTTGGACTATAGTTTGCCTGTACACCATGGCCCATGTGTTAAAGATCTTGTGTAGGTACAGTCCAGTGGAAGAAGTTAGGTCACTGCAGGCATGACCTTGAAGGACATATTGCGACCTTAGCCCCTCTTCTTTCTTTATTCCTATTAGCCTATCAGATGAGTGGCTTTGCTCTACCACATACTTTCCACTAGGAGAGTCTGCCTCACCACAGGACCAAAAACAATGAAGACAACCTACCATGGACTGAAACCTCTCAAACTATGAATCAAAATAAAACTGTCCCACTTTACAAGTTGTTTTTCTTGAGTATTTTGTTATAAAAAGGAAAAGCTAATATAGGTCTCTATATTTGAAGTAGTTAGTTAAAACACACACACACACACACACACACACACACACACACACACACACTCTCTCTCTCTCTCTCTCTCTCTCTCTCTCTCTCTCTATTGGGCATGTATTTAAAATATACAGAGCTGTTTCGCCCCAAAGTGTTCCAGTATATTATCCTGAGACTTGGTCCAATGAATTATTCTTTTTTTCTGTACTTGGCATTGAACCCAAGGCCTTATACATGTGAGTACTTTACCACTGAGCTACATTCCCAACCTTCTTTTCTTTATTTCATTACTTTTGTTGATTTAAAAAAAAAAAAAAAGTACTGAGAATGAACTCAGGACCTTTGCATTGAGCTATACCGCCAGCCCTTTTAAAATATTTTTCATTTTGATACTATAAGTCACTAAGTTGCCCAGGCTGGGCTCAAATTTACATCCTTTTGCTTTAGCCTTCCAGGAGCTGGGTTACAAGACTAAAGTGCCATGCTAAACAGTTGTATAATTTTATCCCTTTTAAAAAAATTACCAAAGGAATTGGCATTCTGTAAACATATTATAATAGTATAAGAACTATAAAAACTTATTACAATAGTATAAGAAAGGCCTCCATGAAATGTGGGAGCAGTATAAAAACAAAGGATGTTCTCTTATAGCTACTGCCATTCTAAAATATATTCTGTATATACATTCATAAAGTGTAGTAATACATTCTCTTATCCTACAAAATGAACTGACATACAAGATATTGTATAAATAGAAAAAAATCTTGAGAAAGGGAGACCCTACTTTTAAAAGTACTTGGTTATTTTGTGATAGTTACTTTTAAAAGGCAGAGGCAGGAGGATTGCTGGGAGTTTGAGGCTTGTCTAGACTACATAGTGAGATCAGGGCCAGCCTGAACTACAAAGCGAGACACCGTCTCTAAATAAATAAGTAAGTAAGTAAGTAAGTAAGTAAAATAACGTAAAAATAAAAATGTCACAATTATCAAAATTGAGGAAATTACAAGAATAGGGTCTCTCATGGGCTAGGAATTTAGCTCAAGTGGTACCATGCCTACCTTGGAAGCACAAGGGCCTGAGTTCAATCCTTGGTACCACACACAAAAGAAAAAAAAGAAAGAAAAAATATGCCCTGTGTGTTATTTTGCTAAACACATAATGTTTCTGTCCTTTAAATTTTCACATGTTCTCACCTGTCTTAGCCACTTTCACAATACCTGACATGTTCAACTTAAAGCAAAGGCTTACTTACATTAGCTCATGGTATCAGTTCACAGCCAGCTAACTCCAATGCAGAAACATGATGATGGAAGGCATAGTAAAAGAAAGCTGCTCAATCTGTGGCACCCAGGAAGTACAGAGCAAAGAAAGAGGAGCTGGGGACAAGAATATCATGTAACCTTCCAGGTCACGCACCTAATGACCATTCCTAACTGAATGTGTTATTGATCTCACCACTGAATCCACTGAGCAGAGTATAGCATCCCATGATCCAATCATCCTCCAAACACAGGAGACTTTGGGAGAACATCTGAGATCTAACCGTAACACTAGCTAAATGGTTATCTCACAACTAGCCTTTGAAATGAATCCTGATCATAAACCTAGAATAGTTAGTTAAGAGTATAGACTCTGGTACCAGTTGGGATCTTATACAACTTTTCCTTTTAGGTAAATCTCAACAACTCAAGGCACTTAACCTTAAAATGGAAAAAAAACAGCAGGATATCTTCTTTACAGAGTTGCTGTGAGCACAGGTTGCAAGCACTTGGAACCGCCCCAACCATACTCTGAATGCTTAATAAATGTTAGCTATTATAATCACTGTCCATCCTTTTAAAAGTGGTATATTATCTAGCTAATTTAAATTCAAGTGAAGGAGATCCTATGTAGTAAAAACAAAATAAAACTGGATTCCTACATACAGTCTTTTCTGTCCTTCTCCTTTTGGTAAACACATCCTTAATTTCCTTAGTGCCACTTCACTTCCTTTCATCTTTTCTATTGATCTTACAATTTTCCTACAAAGTTGCAATATTAACTTTACTTTTAAACAAAATAAACCTGTGCTACCAAAATAAAAAGCCAAAACAAAAAAATAAAGGTTGGAAATATTAGATGCAGGGAAGATATAGAAAGAAATTATTCACACAAAAGGACATTATATCATATCCACTAAATGCAATGCCAGAACACACCCAGTTATCTATGGGTAAGGCAGGGAAGGAAAGAGGATAATACTGAATACCTTTATCCCTGACTTACAAGGAGCCATAAGACATATTCCCTATATATGAATTCTAAACCAGACATGGTGGCTTATCCCTATATAGTCTTGCCTAGGCCACAGTCCTCTGGGAGGCGGAGGCAGAAACATCTGAAGTTCAAGTCTAGCCTGGGTAATTTAGCACCTTAGCAAGAATTTATCTCAAAGGAATGTGGGGGCACCTGGAGAGCTAGCTCAGCATTGTAGGCCATAGATTCAACTACACAGACCACAAAAAAAAAAAAAAAAAAAAAAAAAAAAAAATCCAGTAACCACTGTACAGCACTTAGTATTTTCTCCTCTGACCTTGAAGGAGGCAAACTGGGTCATGTATATTCATCTGTAAACATAGCCAATAATGTATAATTTAGGGTAACAGCCAAGATTGTTAGAAGATAGAAACTATCTAGATATTCCCCCAAAGCCTCCTATGCTCATTGGTGGGGATTTTCAGGGTAGCTGGATTAAGGCAGTGTGACAATTATAGCTCTGGGTGTGGATGATGGAAGTCCTACCCTGAGTGTGGGTGGCATTTCCCAAAAGACTAGCAGCCTTGGGCTGGGGATTTAGCTCAGTGTTCTAGTGCCTTCCTTGCAAGCTCAATGTCTTGAGTTAAATACCCCTGAACCAAAAAAATAAAATAAAATAAATAAAGACTTGCATCCTGGATGGGATAAAAGAAAGAGGGAGGTTTCACTGCCTCCTGTCGAGCCTGCCAAAGACTGTTTCTCATCTGCAGTGCCCCTCTATAAAACCATGTCTTGGAGCCAGCTCACTAGACAATGAAACCTCTACAAACTGAGCCAAAACAAGCCTTTCCTCCTTTACCTTGTGTTTGTTGGGTAGATAGTCAGTATAGATATTTATGACCACCTGTGAAAGATGTCACGGTAACATCACAGAATTTCTTTCAATAAATTATTTCCACTTCCATTTACGTAACCATCACTCAGACCAACAGTCAGGTAGTGATTTGAATTAAGTAGAAAGGTAATGCAAAGCCAAGAAATAGGTAGTAAATTGGAGAGTAGAAAAATAACTCGTAGGGCTGGGGAGTTAGCTCAGTGGTTCTGGCACCAGTCTTGCAAGCGCAAGGACCCGGGTTCGATCCACCGGTAACCACATACAATACTGGGTGTGGACAGTCACACCCAGCAGCAACCAGTATCACATACCACAGTGCCGGGCGTGGTGGCTCACGCCTATAATCCCAGCACTGAGGAGGCAGAGGCAGGAGGATTACTGTGATGTGAGTTTGAAACTGAGCGCAGGGCCAGCCTGAACTACAAAGTGAGACCCTGTCTCAAAAAACTAAAAAAAAAAAAAAGAAAAATAACTTGTCTAGGCCACAGGCCATTTAACTGGAATGGATAACTGAAGGGGTCAATGCTGCAAACTCCCTATACTGGACAGGCCTTTTTAAAGTGTCTTCTTTCAGTTTAAGACTAAATGTTGTTAAATATGTTTTAGATTTCCCAAATTTTAAATCTGCACCAGTTGATTTAGGTTGTAGGCATTAATTTGACATCCTTTCTTTTTACAGAGGAAAATTAATGAATCATCTATTCTTGTGAAGAATTTGTGATTCTGAAAGAATTTACAATTCATGTTAGGAAAGGCCCGGGGTGCTGTTATATCAAAGGGACTGTGGCAAAGTCTGACTTCTTAGAAAATACATTACTGTCTCAACACGTTTTTCTTTTGAGAAGCAGTAAAATTCCATATAAGGAAGAAGACCCAATGGCATACAGCCTAATAAGTCTAGAGCCAGGTGGGACATTCCTGGTGCTTCAAGTGACCCTATGGAAGCAGCTGCAGCTCAACAGCAATCCTGTCCACTTCTGTTTCCTCATCCTTCAATAAAGGAGAACCCTCAGTAGCATCCTGCTTACCAGATGATATAAAGGGAAACCTTCCAATAAGTAACGGATTTTCTATTGCAATGAAAGGGAAAAGAAGGGCCAATAAAGACAGTTTTAAGTGGAAAAGAAAGGGCAAAATTCCAAAGGTTAACACTATTTTAGAAATTTACACAATATCTAAACTTTATAATCTACATTTAGTTTGAATAGCAATTATCATGCTACCCTCAATTATAAGCTCATAAAAGCAGGATGCACAGTTATCTAAAATAAAGCCTACTGAGCAGGGGGATATGGAATTTCTCCTGCTTTCTCCATAATAATTGACATGAAATTTGGGAAGGACAAGGACACTGAGAAAGCCTCACTGCCAAAGAGAATAAAACCAGAGACTATAGTTTTTTGATTAAGAAGGAATTGACTCTAAAGAACTTTCTTCTCACCAGTGAGTGTGGTGGTGCACATCTGTAATTCCAGCACTTGGGAGGCTGAGGCAGGAGGACTGCTGTTAAGTTTGAGGCTATTTGGACTACACAATGAGACCATGCTGCAAAGAAAGAGAGAGAGAGAGAGAGAGAGAGAGAGAGGTATGCCTAGTCATAGCTGAATCTGCCATGTTGGTCAGGAATAACTGATAGACTGGGATCAAGAAGGTATATATCATGGTAAATATACACCTAATATAATGAAACTAAATATCATGGACACTCAGCTGAAACTGTATGGGGTAGATGATATATACAGGGAAGATGAATCAGGGATGGTCAACTTGTGTTGCTGTCCTGATCTGCTCCTAGCCTTGTTAGCATCACTTTCTCTAGAAAGGGAGGCTGACATCCTGAGGCAACTTTCCATCTAGGTATATAGTATAGGAGGTGAAAGGAATTCACATTTTTCAGATATCTATTACAGTCTCAGAATTTTATATAAAACATTGTATGTACACTTCATGGTCACATGGCTAAAAAAGAAGCCAAAGCTTAAAGAATGTTATTTTGCTGATACTACGTAGAAATTCTAAGTCTGCTCAGCTTCTAAGCTAATACCATAACTACAATATAGTATAATCACTGGTAGAGGTCCATTTGGGTCAATTCTGCTCAAGAGTCCTTTTTCTGGCCTTAGTGTTGGCTTCTTCTGATGACTTGCTTTGGTGATCTACTGCTTTCTGGATCTTCTAGTTTCTCCTTACCTGCAATGGGCTGGTGATTCCCCAGATCTTGCCTTCAGTGTAGTTCCCAGGCTGTGCCTACACTGGTCCCTGAGAGCACAGAGCCCATTCCGACTACTGTGGAGAACTCGAAAAAGCATGTATAGCACTGAGTCAGTTAAAAAATATGTAAGAGGAATTCAACAGAGTAACTTCTATCATTCTCCTTACTGGAAAGAAAGAGGAGAGTCCATAAAAATGGGTATTTCAAAAGTAAATTAACTTTTTGGAATTTTTTTTCAGCAACAGCTTTACTTATCTACATTTTTTCAAGCAAATATTAAAATTCACCTAGGGCCAGGGATTTAGCTCAGTGGTGCCTGCACCTGCCTTACAAGAGCAAGGGCCCAGGTTTGATCCCTGATAACCACACACAACAATGTCAGGCACAGTGACTCACACACACTCGAAATCAGTACCACATAGCACAGTGTTGGGCAGGTGGCTCATGCCTGTAATCCCAGCACTTGGGAGGCAGAGATAGGAGGACTGCTGAATTTGAGGCTGAGTTCAGGGCCAGCCTGAACTACAAAGTGAAACTGCGAAGGACACAACATTGCATTTAGTGGATATGACATAATGTCCTTTTGGGTGAATAATTTCTTTCTATATCTTCCCTGCACCTAATATTTCCAACCTTTTGTTTTGTTTTGGCTTTTTATTTTGGTAGTACAGGTTTATTTTGTTTAAAATGCAGTTAATATTGCAATTTTATTGCATCTTTTTCAATTTCACTTTGCAACTAATATTGCAAAGGATGAGAGGAAGTGAACTACCCTGTCTCATAAAACTAAAAAATTTTTTTTAAATTTAATTTTTAAAAAAATTCACTTTCCCTCTCACAGTGAACACAACAGACTATGGCAATTCACCCTCTACCCAGAACAAGGGAGGCCAAGAGAAACCTACGATGAAACATTTTAGGAAAATCATCTGCAAAGTTGATTGACTTTACATGAATAATGTGATGGATGATTGACTGTGTCAACTTGATAAGTTGGATATGAGAATCTTAACTAAATCCCCTCAGCAATTCCACACCCTAGGGTGTGGAAGCACCAGCCCCGCTCCTTGCCAGGATGGTATAAAGGGGAAATGAGGAAGGAGGGATCAGCTTCAGTTCTCTGGAGGAGCTCCAGTCTTCCCCTTCACCTTGAATGTCATCTGGCTTCTAATACAGAACCTTTGCCTTCCTCCTCAGAATCTTTGGCCATCCATGTAGACTCTTCAGCCTTTCATCACAGCCCTCTTGGTCTCCTGTTATAGAGTCACATGAGACACATCCAGGAGCTCCAGTGTACAGATGGACCCTCTGTACTCTTTCCTCTTCATCGACTACGGGTGGCCACTGTAAGCTGATCTTTTAACTTCATATATATTTGTATATCATGTGTTATATCTGTTTTTCTAGTGAATACCAATATAAATAATTAACAAGATTGACTGCTCACAGTGTTTTAATCAACTCAAGATTATTTCTTCTCAAAAAAAAAATCTAAAGTAATTGTTCAAACTTTTTTTTGGACAAAAGTGGTTTTGTTTTTTTATACTTGCTTGATTTTGGTTTATTTCTGAAAATTGAACCTAGGGCTACTCTATCCTATTCCTTGTTAATTTATTTTGATAAATACATTGAACTGCCCAAGTTAGGCTCCTAACTTATGACTCTTCTGTCTCAGACTCCACAGTAGATGGAATTATAGATATACACCTGCTTGTTTGCATGTTTTCTGAAGAGTGTTCCTGTTGACCAAAAGGAAAATCTAATAGGCTCAACATTTCTTTCAGTTCCATCTGAGCTGTACCCACTCCTGCACAGACAAGGTCCTATTCCCCCCAGAAGGCTGAGATTATAAAGTGTGCAACACTTAATGATCAGCTTTACTTTTGTATTTAATCCTGGTTAATACCCAGTGACCTCGTAAAAGTTTCCCACCCACCCAATTTAAAAAGTATAGTAGTTTCATAAAAAATGTTTCTTTTTTTTTTTTTTTTTTAGTTTTTTGAGATAGGGTCTTGCTTTGTAGTTCAGGCTGTTCCTGAACTCAGCCTCGAACTCAGAAATCCTCCTGCCTCTGCCTCCCAAGTGCTGGGATTACAGACATTACCAACCATGCCCAGTTAAAAATAAATTTCTTGAAATAAACGTGTGTGTGTGTGTGTGTGTGTGTGTGTGTGTGTGTGTGTGTGTTAGTGTGGGTTAAATTCAGTCTTGTGACCATTCTAGGCAACCATTCTACCACTGGGCTATATACTCAGCCCTTAAATGAAAATAATTAATACCCTACTAAACAAAGTTAAAGCATTTTATATCTTTGCTTTCCTAATATTTTTTTCCTTCTTCCTTTTTCCCTTCTCTCCCTCTCCCTTTTCTTTCCTTTTGAAATAGGGTCTCACTATATAGTTCAGACTTATTTTGAATTTGAAGTGATCCTTCTGCCTCAGCCTCCTACGTGCTAGGATTACAGGCATGTACCACCATGCCCAATTCCTAAGCCTTCCCATTTTGTCACTTTGCATCTCATTCAGCATATCAAAATCATAAAAATAATTTAGCTTGCAGCTTTAGGTACAGATCTTTATTTTATAAGAATGCATCTTAGAGATTCAGTGTATTTGCTCCCATTTATTAGTGCTAATGAGTAGTCCTAGTTCTGTGACATTAAAAGCATCACAATGATAACTGCTCCCAAATAACAGGATTGGCCCCCAAATTTTCCATTTGAGATGTTGAGTTTTTCTCTGTCACTGGCCCTTCAATTGTTTTCTCAGATATACTACTATTATTTCCTATCTCCTTGTGCCAAGCTGAATGAAAAGTCTTTAAATAGCACATGACACTGGATATGACCTCCAAAATTTTAAACTCTGATTTATATGTGAACCCCATGGATAATCAATTATCAACACCATGAACAGACACAAAAAGAATGAGAAGCCCTCCTAGCAAGCTAGAGGTCTTCATTGCTTCATACTACAAACCAAGGTATCACAGGAAATGGGAAATCCCAAATATTTTTTGTATAGAACACCAATAAACACCTGGCACTGTGATATATGCTATAATTCTAGCATTCAGGAGGCCGAGGCAAGAGTATTGCACCAAGTTTGAGGCCAGCGTGGGCTACATAGTTGAGTTGAAGGCCAGCCAGAACTACATAGCAACACTTGGTTTCCAAAAAAGAAAAAAAGAGAAATTTTCAACTAGTCAAAATTTTCATGAAAGAAAATGGGGGAAAAAAATCCTCCATGAAGAAAATGAGTAGACAAATTATAGTCCAGGAAAAAAATACATTTGATGATAACAGGCTTATCAGCAGGATATATAAAGGATTATCATAATAAACCCCCAATTTAAAACTGCCAATAAAAAGGAGGGATCTTTAACAACACTCTTTTTTTTTTTTTTTTTTTTTTAGGTTTTTTGAAACAGGGTCTCGCTTTGTGGTTCAGGCTGGCCCTGAGCTCAGCCTCAAACTCACATCACAATCCTTCTGCCTCTGCCTCCCAAGTGCTGGGATTACAGGCGTGAGCCACCACACCCGGCACTGTGGTATGTGGTACTGGTTGCTGCTGGGTGTGGGTCTCCACACCCAGTATTGTTATGTGGTTACCGGGGAATTGAACCCGGGCCCTTGCGCTTGCAAGACAGGCGCCGGAACCACTGAGCTAACTCCCCGGCCCTGCACAGTTTTTCTGAATTAGGAAAAATAAGACATGTTCACCATGACTTGGAAAATTCAGGAAGACGTAGTAAATACAAATATCAGTCCTGGTCCTGAGGTCAGATGTGTGTGTGTCTTTCATCTCTTTTATTTGGGACAATGGTACACAGAGACATGTCTAATGCCTGCCATCCACAGAGCTTAGTGACATACTCTTTCCTCCCACAGTAAGCAGGCTTGTCCCATTTTACGGGCTGAGGCCCAGTGAGACCAAGCCCACCCTTCCTTCCCTAAGAAAGTAGGGAAAGTCTCTTCAGTCCATGACATTTCTTGCTTGGAAATATCCTAGATCTGTTGGAAGGTTGGATATTTCTAGGAGTCCGGACCGCAGGAAGCTAGAGGGGAAATATAGTACCTGGGTGCCGAGATCCTCCTGTCCCAGATATAACCCTCCACGCTGGGAGGTTGAGGATAGGCCTCTGCTCCCATATCAGCTGCTGCAGCTCTCCTACATATTGTTTAAACCCCAAAGAGAAACAGAGCAAACAGAGTGCTTGTGAAAGTCTCAGGACCCAGAGCGTCATCTGATCATATTAAAAAGTGAAAGCTTCAAAGTCCTGCTATGCTTCTCCAGACAGATTAGATTAAAATCCTTTCGGCCTTGTGACGATACACCTGCTTCTGTGTGGATCTTTCCGCTCAATTAAACCACTTAATAAAAACTAAAGCCCGTGATGGGGAGTGCAAAGGAAGGGGTGGGGGGGGCACAGAGTAACCCCTTCTCTTGGCCTGTTGTTATAAGGACCTGGGACTCTTATTAATCCTGGGTGGCACCGATGACACTGTGTCCTCTGCAGAGATGCTGCAGAAAGAGCCTTTGTCCTCTTGGACAAAGAAACATCTACACACACGTAAGAGAAGTCTGGCTGCTTCTGTAAGAATGCGGCTCTGGGCTCCACAGTACCTGGAGATGCACCGGGGTTGCCTGGCTGGCATAGGGGTCGAAGCCTTAACTCCTCCCCTTATTTATGGACATGGTCAGAGTTGGGTCCACTCTGCCTGGACTTCTTCATGGACCGTGGAAGTGGCCAGCTGTGCCTCTGGCCTCAGGCACAGTGATCCAGGAGCAGGAAGCTGACTCTGTGTAAGACTAAGTCCTGTCCGGCCTGGCCTGCGATGCTGGTGCCAGTGAGGCTGGCACCCCTCCCTGTAGATCAGGCAAAGGGTTAACGCACACTGAGAAAGGGACCTTGGTGCCACCGTTGGTCTTTCTGGCCGTGACACTGTTTGCTTTGCTCTCCGGCTACTCTGTGAGACACTGACCTGATCTTCTCCCAGATGTGGTTTTGCAGATAAGAGGAAGATGTCAAGATGCACTAGAGCTAGAGACAGATCTATGACATCTCTTCCAGGATCTGTAAGGAGAGATGAAATAGTGCAGTAGATGTTTAAATCTTTTGAAATGCATTACAACAGTAAACACATTTCCACTCATTCCCCTTAAAAGCCTCCCTGGTTATTTCAGACACACTTACCCCATTGCCCTGGCCGCTTTCTGAAGCAGTTCTGGATATGCTCTTGCGTGCGTGTCCCTGCAAGGCCTCAGGAGAAGCAGTGAGCGCCAGAGAGGCCACTCTCGCAGCCTTACTGTGCGTCCCCACCCACATGACTCCACGTGCAGCGCAGGGCACCTTCTAGCTCTGCCCCAAACTCAAAATGACACGAAAGGCCAGGATATCAAGGCCACCCCAGCAGCACAGTGAAAGACATTCACAGAAGAGGACTTTCAGAACTACTTCAGAAAAAGCAATAGGATGAGCGTGTTCCAAACAATCGGGAGGATCTGAGGGGATGAACAGCAATGTCCCTTTATCCACAATGGATTTCAAAAGTGAGAAGCTATGGACTTAGCTCAGTGGTTTTGGTGCCTGCCTCGCAAGTGAAAGGTCACAAGTTCAATCCCCAGTACCAAAAAAGAAAAAGAAAATTAGACCCCACTGAAGTTTTCAATTGCATCATACATTCTACCAACATGAATCTGAGTTTAGCGCTGCTAGTAGATGCCAAGAAATCTGTAAGCCTCATGATTTTAGGAAATGTTTGTGTATATTTTTTTTCTGAATGAGGATCACAGTTGTCATTTGTCTCACTTATCACTCTGAGGAGCCTGTTACATTCACAACAATACCAGCTGCTCTTCATTGATAATTTACTATGTTGAGTTTACATCAACATATTATTACTGCAACTATTACTTGTAAGAGAAATACTATTATTGGTACCTACTTTTGGTGAGTAAAGAACCTGCAGCTCTGAGCAGTTACATAGCCTGATGCGACCCAAAGATGGATCTCAGACCCAGAAAGGCCAGTCCTAGAACCAGTGCCTTCACCACTAATGTCTCATGAACGTTTCCCATGATGCTCTAGGCTGATGCAGTTAGGCCATTTCAGAGACAGACACAGAGGGTCAGATATGTTCAGTCTCCTTGCTGGTAAATGGGTGGAGCTGGGGTTTGATGCAGGCCTGAGGTGACCCTCGTTATGGTGGAGGCCCTCTGCGTAAGAGGAGGCTCAGGAACTCTGCTATACATTGAGTCCCGGCCCTATCCCCCAACCCACAGATCCCAAAGGATATTTTTGCAATACTTATTCCACTTATGGGAAGCCCAGGTGGTCTAAAAAGGCCTTCCAACTCTATGGGGTGAAGTTTTCTCATCTTGAAGATCTGGCCCAGCGATCTTAGCCTTTTCTAGAAGGAGCATCCACTCAGGGATGTCTCAGTACCAGCCACTGCCCTGGGACCTGCAGGGTACAGAGAACAGTCAGTTGGAGGCCATCCCTTGCCCTGAGATCTTTAAGTCACTCTGGCTTCAAAGAACCTCCAGCGATACAAGGGATATCTATGCCAGGGGATATTTAGAAGTAAGTGTCCATTATAAAAAGGCTCCTCCTCTCCTTCACTCCCGACCCCCTCTACCCTGGAGAAGTGTGATTAACAGAATCAGGGATGCATATAAACACATGCAGCATGTGTAGCAAACACTGCGTGCGTGTGTGTGTGTGTGTGTGTGTGTGTGTGTGTGTGTGTGTGTGTGTGTGTGTGTGTGTGTGTTTTCCAGCTTGCTCTGTTTACTGAACAATGTCTTGTAACTTTTTGTGCTGACAAGTGTTTTCGTGGTCAGACCTAAGACATCTGGTGGTAGCTTTTGTTTGTTTATTGTACATTGGATTTAACCCAGGGCCTTCCTAAACCTTTAAAAAGTTTTTTTTTTTTTAATTTTAAGACCAGGTAGCTAAATTGCCTGAGCAGGGCTTAGAGTTGGGATCCTTCTGTTTGGGTCTCCCCAAGTCCTGGGATTACAGACATGCACTGCCACCGTGCCTGGCTAAAACATCTCTTTGAGTAGTTAATAAATGACAACATTAACTTCAATTGTGTATATATGGGCACATTGCTATATCATTCCTCAACCTCCCAGTCTCCCTGCTTAGAGAAACTGTGGCCTTACTTTCTTACATGACCCTCCAGTAGTATTTTATCCAGGTACATATAAAGCCTTTCTCTCTCCCCTATTCCCACAGGCCACATGCTGTTGTGGGTCTTACTTTTTGCAATTAATTATGATCTTTAATGCTCTGGAATCACTGTACTTTTTCTTTTTTTTTAAGATAGGGTCTCACTTTGTAGTTCAGGCTGGCCCTGAGCTCAGCCTCCAACTCACATCACAGCAATCCTCCTGCCTCTGCCTCCTTAGTGCTGGGATGACAGATGTGAGCCACCACGTCCAGCACTGTGGTATGTGGTACTGATTGCTCGTGGGTGTGAGTCTCCACACCCAGTATTGTATGTGGTTACCAGGGATCAACCGGGCCCTTGTGCTTAGGCAGGCACCAGAACCACTGAGTTAAATCCCCGGCCCTGTACTTTTTTATTAGTATGCTTGAGATACATAATAATCACATGCATTGCACGTCACATCTTAATCTTTTGTAACCCTCCTTCCCCTCCCCATATCCCCTTCCCATAGCTAAATCACGGAAGTAGCCTGTATTCCATCAACAGATGAGTGGGTGGAGGAAATGTGGCGTGTTCACATAGTGGAGTACCACTTAGGCTTAAAGGATAGATTTGAGTCATTTGTAGGAAAACAGGTAGATATTGAAGCCATTATACTAAGTGAAATAAATCAGTCAAGTTCAGTACTCCGTGGGTTCTTAATGGACTGGCTGCGCCGTCCAACACAGCACAGTCTTCCATAGTAATTGAGTCTATCCCCCCGTGTTGGACACTCAGGGGGTTTCTGGGCTTTTTGGTGCTAAAGCAAAGACTGTAGCAGAACTATGTTCTGGGTGACTGTGCCTCTAGGACAGATACCCAGAAGGCCGTGGTACTGCACCTTGGCCTTATAATAGGGCTTAATTATCCCTATACAGAGGGGAGGACGTCTAGGCTCGTTAGTGTGACCCAGAGCTGAGACCCCGCAGGCCTCTGTGCTTAGGGCCTGCTTCCCTGTACCTCCTCTCCCTGCTTTTCATTTTCCCCGAGGCTCTGGGAACAGCCCCAGCCCAGGGCTCTGTGTCTGACCATATAAAGTACCAGGGAACAGCAAGGGCTGCTTCCTAATATGGCCACAAGAAGGAAATCCTGTGTCTGCAGCTGGGACCTGCTGGTGGCACTGGGCCCACGGGATGCTGGCTGGGACCCAGGAAGTGGGGATTTGAAGACTTGAACTTGACTATCGGGAGAGGGACCCATGGGTGCTCTGCTGGATACTGGTGTGGCTGAGTGTAAACCGGAGAGAGGACAGGAGATGGGTGAGAAGACGAGGGAAGATGCATGTGGAGCCTCACGTGACAAGGTTCTTGTCCTCATGAGACATGGTGCCCAGGAGCAGTCACTAAGGGTGCTAAATACCTTGCATGTATGTTATCCCAAACTTCTGAAGGACACGTTAGTATTCCCATAGCCCCATTTTGCAGATGAGGATAGCTGAGGCTCAGAGGGGTTTAGAGATTTCCACAGGGTCACAGAGTAGGAGGGAACAGAGGGAGCGTTCAAATCCAAGTTTCCAAGACCCAGTTCTGTGCCTTAAACTGGTGTGGACTGGAGGAGCTGGAGGCAGAGCGGAGGGCCGACCATGCCAGCCATCACTGAGTGGCACTTGCCTTTGGAAGGCCTGTGGCCCACCCCCCCCAGGGACACAAATGAACAGGAGCGTGCCACAGCTCAGCTCAGCAAGAGACTGCTGAGCACCTACTATGTGCAGCACCGGGCCTCCTGGGGTGCAGAGACGAAGGCAGCCTCTCTCTCCAGTATTGTGACATTCATTTGGCAAGCATTGAGTTAGCACCTACTGTATGCCAGGTCTGTGCCAGACTAAAGAGGACAGAGACAGGACTCCGCACCTCTGGTAGCTGGTGTTGGCAGGTGGGGAGGAGGGCATCAGGTACCAGCCTCGTCAGGTTGGGGGAGGTTCTGACCCCTGCTTACCTCAGCCGGGGCCTCTGCCCTCTTGCTTTTGCCTTTCCAATCCTTCAAGTGGCAGCAACACCCAGCTGCTGCGGGTCACTTCCCGCACTCCTTGTCCTGTTTTCCTGCCCCTCTACCCCTGCCTTGGGCGCCCTTGTTAACACCTTCTTGTCCTGAAAGATTCAGTGCCAAGCCAGCACCCCTGAAGTTTCCTGGCCTCTGTTCCAACCACCTCCATGTGGCTTAGGGGCTTCTCTTCCTTGTTCCCACAATCCTCTGTTTCCATGATTGACTTTTTAAGCGCTCTGTCTCCCTCTTCTGCTCTGTAAACACTGTGGGCATCAGCCGTCACTGGCTTTAGTATCTTCAGCCTCCAGTGTGCAGTGGGTGCTCAGTCAGTAGTTGACTGGCCTTTAAACCCACTTATGCCAAACCTAGGAAGTTATTCCCTCTTCCTCCCACCAGCCCCGATCCGTAGGATTCCCTTCCTCCTGCTGTCCCACCCTCTGCCCCTCGGTAGGCTGAGCCTGGGAGGACTCTGCTGCACTCTAATCTTCCCAGCCTGACAAAAGCCCTGGGAGACAGGGCTGTGGGTTCGGTGTGTTCTGTTACAGTCTCAGCACCCTGGTTGCTGGGATCTGGAAAGCACAGAGTGAATGCATGGACAGCGACCAGCTTATTTCTAGAGGACAGACAGAGGTGGACGTGCTCACAGCCAGGAGAGGTCAGGCTGGGTGTGCTGCTGCCTGGTCTTGCTTGGTGGCTGGATCTGGTCACTTGACCTCTGTGGTTTGCGTCCAGCGTGACTCAGAGCTGGGCTCTGCTCTTTCTCTGCTGGTCACTCTCAAGAGAGCTGGTGGGAAGAAGAGTATCGTGACCATGGCAACCCTGATGCTGCCGGTTTGGGGAGAGTAGTTCTGGGAAATGGGTTGGGGCCCTGCTGAGCTGGGGAATTGGATGCACAGTAAGGAGGAATTACAGTGACGCTGGTGCCTCTCCTGTGCCCACACAACATCTGTGACATCCCCCTTCCTTTTTCTAGGGATCTCAGATGTCCTGTTCCCTGGGAGGTGAGACTGCTGCTGTATGTAAAATACAGGCACCCTTCTAAACAGCAGGGCCAATGGAGCCCAGGGCCTCAGTTCTAGCAGATAAGCCTCTACCCTGGGCCACACCCCAGCCCTGGGACAACTGTTGGAGCCCCAACAGGGAGGCATCACCAACAGCAGGCCTTCAGTGTCCCCTCCACTGCCTCTGGGGACCCATTTTTCTTTCTGTAGATTTTCCTGTTCTGCATATTCAGGCTGAGGCAGGAGGATCACAGGTTCAGGCTTAGCCTGGGCAACTTGGTAAGATGCTATTTCCAAATAGAAAAATCAAAGAGGTCTGGGGATGGAGCTCAGTGTGGAGGCTGTGGCTTCATTTCCCAGCACTGCACAAAGCAAACGAAGAGATTGTACACTGCCTGGCCGTTTGCACTCAGCTGCTGTCGTTGAGCTCATTCTGTAGCCTGTGTCCGGACGTGATCCCTTTGGGAGCACAGCTGCGTTTTGGGGTGTTTTTTTGAGGGGGGGCTATCGGGAATTGAAATCAGGCCCTTGTGCTTCCAAGGTAGGTATGGTACCACGAACTAAATCCCTGGCCCAGCACAGCTGCGTTCAGCCTGTTTTACTTCCCAGTGGCCATGAGGCTGAGCTCTGGAGTTAATGACTTTGAGGTCTGGTTCCAAATTCACCTTCAGCTCCACGATCTGGTGACAGCCTCGCCAAGCCTCAGTTTCCCCTTTTGTCCAACGGTTGGTGGGGAAATCACAGTGTCACTATTGCGGGGTGGCTGTGACAGTTCAATAAGCTGCTATGTAGGGCACCATTTTGGGGATGGTACTCATGAAAGGTGGGTGTTATTTAAGTCCCAGAGCCACGGGGTGGTGAGATGACAGCTGTGCAGGTGGAGCTGAGATCTGAACCCAGAACCATGCGAAACCACATAGTTGTAAAGTGCAACGCAGGGGTGAGACACAGGACCCAGGATACCCATGATGCCAAGGGGCTCCCACTGAGCTTCAGTTTCCCTGCCTCTGAGCTGAGAGTATTGAGCAACTCTGTGGTATCCCTCGTTCCTGCCGAGGTCTGGAACTAAGCTCTGTCCTCTGTCCACAGACCTACTCCGGCCTCTTCTGTGTGGTGGTCAACCCCTACAAGCACCTGCCCATCTACTCGGAGAAGATTGTGGACATGTACAAGGGCAAGAAGAGGCACGAGATGCCGCCCCACATCTACGCCATCGCGGACACAGCCTACAGGAGCATGCTGCAGGGTGAGTGGGGTCAGGGTGCGGGGGCACCTCCTCTATGAGCCACTGACCGCTCCTGGTCCCTCTGTCTCCCGGCCTGCAGTTCCCCCAGGAATGTGGAGCTTGGCAGGCGTGCTAGGGGACAGGAGTGCTGTGACTGAAAAAGGAAAAAGTGAAAGGCCAGCATCTGTGTTTGCAGCCTGGAAGGCTGAGGGAAGCAGGCGGCGTGGGCAAATACGGGCATGGGCCGTGCTGGCCTGCGAGCCTGCTGCCTCTCCAGACACCTGGGTTCCTGGCCAGGATGGCTGTCAGCAGAGGAAGACGATGGGGACGGCCTGGGGCTACGCCAAAAAGATCCAAGTTTGTGCCTGCCCATCTCTCCCTTCCTGTGGGAGTATGGATAAATGTCTTCTCTCAGGCCTCAATTTCCTCATCTGTAAGAGGAGGTGATAGCCTTCTTCTTGTGGCTTTTTTGTAAAGCTTGCTTGTGCTGGTTTTTCCAAACTTAAGACTGTTGCACGTGACCTTCAGATTTCTGTGTTACAGGTTGAGCATCCTTTATTGGAAATGCCCAGTACCAGAAGTGTTTAGGGCTTGGGATTTTGGGGGGAATATTTACATGAATACAGGGAGAGGGATACCTCAAGCACAGGACCCAAGTCTAAGCACTGATTCATTTATGTTCCATATATACCCTAGTTCACAAAGGTAATTTGATACAATATTTTCAGTAATTTTATACATGAAACAGTTTCGTGGTGGAATTTTCGACTTGTGGTCTCATATTAGTGCTCGCAATTGGCCAGAACTTGGGTTTTCAACTTAAGGATGCTCTGCAGTATGACTGTTTTTGTTTTGTTTTGTTTTTTTGAGACAGGGTCATACTTTGTAGTTCAGGCTGGCCTTGAGCTCACTATGTGGCCCAGGCAAGCTTTGAACTCACAGCAATCCTCCTGCCTCTGCCTTCTGAGTGGGGGGATTACAGGCATGAGCCTCCACACCCAGCAGTATTTTGTGTGGTTACCGGGGATTGAATTTGGGACCTTGCACTGGCAAGGCAGATGCTGGAACCACTGAGCTAAATCCCCGACCTGTGACTGCTGTTATTAGTAGACTTTTTATTGCAGTGAGATACAGACAACAGAGTGCATGAAGTGTGTCAAGTGTCCAGTGTAAAGCTAGTCTTTGTGTACGGCTGTTGTGCTGTTACCCACCCAGACCCCACCATGAAGCATTTCCGGGGGCTCCTTCGCGTCTCCACCCTGCGTTCCCTCTCCCACACTCCACCTCGAGTAGCTTCTATCCTGACTTGTTACTGTTACTTTCCTTTTCTTGTGCCTCATTTAAATGACACCTTTGTGTTATTCACTTCATATTATCCTTGGAAGCTTCTTCCCCTTCCCAGTGTACCTCAGACTAAGCTAAGCCCGGCTGCACACCGAGTAAGAGCAGGAAGTTTAGAACTGAGCTCCCTGTGTCCAAGCCCTGGCTCCACCGTCTGTGCACTGCTGAGCCCCTCCAAGAGGCTCTTTCCACCTCTGTGAAAGAGGGTCAGAATCCGCTGTGAGCTGCCTGCACCGTGTGTGAAGTCCTCAGGACGGTGTCTGATGCCTGGTGAGAACTCACCAAGTATAAACTAATGCAAGTTGCTCATCCTTAATGCAAAAATCCAAAACCCAAACTCCCCTAGAACTGAACACTTTCAACACTTGACATGATGCCATAAATGGAAAATCTTACTCTGTGGAACTTTATCTTGTGCACAAAATTCTTTAAAACATAAGTTACCTTCAGGCTCTGTGTATAAAGTTTATATAAAACAAAGACATTTAGCTTTTAGGTCTCATGCCCAAGGTACCTCATTACACATAAGTAAATAATCCAAAATCTGAAAGAAAAAAAAACAACCCTGGAGTCTGAAGACTTTTTTTTTTTTTTTTTTTTTTTTTTAGGTATTTTGAGACAGGGTCTCGCTTTTGTGGTTTAGGCTGGCCCCGAGCTCAGCCTCAAACTCACATCACAATCCTCCTGCCTCTGCCTCCCGAGTGCTGGGATTACAGGCGTGAGCCACCACGCCCGGCACTGTGGTATGTGGTACTGGTTGCTGCTGGGTGTGGGTCTCCACACCCAGTATTGTTATGTGGTTACCGGGGA
>PVIR01001106.1:0-103961 GCA_004026965.1 Petromus typicus | reverse complement strand
TAATCCAAAATCTTAAAGGAAAAAAAAAACAACCCTGGAGTCTGAAGACTTTTGATCCCAAGTATCTTGGATAAGGAATTTTCAACCTGTATTATCTAAATATATGGATATTTCCTTCATGTTTATGCATACTGCATCCATGTCTACACACTTTACAACAAAGGATGTTCAGTGTAACATGGAACACATCGACCATATGCTCCTCGGTGTATCTGGACCCTCAGTTAATACAAACCAGTGTACGGAGCCAGGTGACCAGGGGGCCAGAAGCTTCACACCCCTTGACAGGGGCAGCTGACCCGTGGGAACACAGGGATCTGAGCTGGGAATTGGGAAGAGCTCTGCGCTGGATGGGCAGGATCCAAGAGGGCTCCTCAGGTGCCACCGCAAAGTAGAGGAGCCCACACGCTATTGACAGAGTCAGCCTGACCCAACACCAACAGCAACAACAGGTCACTCTAGATGTGGGGCTGCCATTACCGCCAAAGACCAGCAGGGGGAGTATTGCAAGGCCAATCGCTGCAATGGGGTCTCCAGAGAGATGGAGTTCAGCGTTAGGCTTTGTTATATCACTCTGCCAGTGGTCTTCCTGGAGGAAAGAGTATTTAAGACGTGGTTGTCACACCTCTTTGGGAAGCCGGACATTGAAATTATGGTATTTTTATCAGTTGGCATGGTTTTTGTTTGCAAGTTAACACAGCAACTAGCTCAGTGGGTTGGACAACAGTTTATTACTTTATGTAACAAAGTCTCAAAGTTGATGATTTCAGGGTTAATTAAGTAGTTTAGAAGCTCCACATCAGGCTTCTTTGGGATTTTTCTTGACTTCTTCCTCATGATCACAAAATGGTAGTTATAAACCCACTCATCACCTTTCCATGTAATAATATTCAAAAGTATGAATGAAATATAAGCTTAGGCTCTATTTCTTCGTCTTGCTCTTTTTTAAATCGGGGAAGAACTTGGTCACAGGGTTGCCCCTAAATCAATGACCAGAAAAGAAGTAGACAGACAAGGGAACCAGAGACAAGACCATAGCTTTCCGGCTATGCCCCCCGTGACCTACTTCCTCCAGCCAGACCCCAGTTCCTAAGCGCACATTTAACTGTGAGTTCATCAGTGATGGTAATGTGCCCACCCATGTACATGTACAGGGGACTGTATTCTGATCTTTTTCCTTGGAAATGGCCTGTCTGGACTGGAGCCATCATGCTTGGCTGTAGGGCTCTGTCCATTCTCTGCCATCTGAGATCTTCATCCTTGAAATCCCCCTCCTGTTTTCATGGTGAATCCCTTGTTTTCTAGGGACTGTGTCTTCCTCTTCCTTCCTCTCTTGATTAAATGGCACTTTTTCCAGTAGCATCTTAAGAAAAGCTGGATGTGATCCTGATGTATAGAGATCTTGCGTATCGAAAAGATTGATGATTCTCTAATCCTTAAAGGATAATTTAACTGGGTTTCAAATTTCAGGCAAGAAATGATGTTCTTTCAGAATTTTCAAGGCATTGCTTTGTTGCCTTCTATCTTCAGTTTTGTTTTTAAGGCAATAAAATACAGTGAGGCGGCTGAGGCAGGAGGTTCAGAATTTTGAGCGGAGCCTGGGAAACTTAGGAAGACCCTATTTTAAATTTTTAAAAAAATATTTTTAAAGAAGCTAGGGATATAGCTTAGTGTGAAGACACTGGCACTCAATCCCAGCATTGGGGATGGGGGGAGCCAACCCCAAACCCTAATGTGTACATGATCCTTTTGTCAGACTTGGACTCTTCTTTCTCTCCCTCTTCACAGTGTTAGGATTTGCTGTAGGTGTTTTCCTCATTGTAATTACTGGACACACAGTGTCCTCTGTTGTAAATTTTCCCACGCCCTCTTCTCCAGTCACCTTACCTTGGTGATGGTGGGTTATTCTTCCATGTTTAGGGCTTTCCAGAACTAGGCTAAGACCTTTAAAATCAAATCCTCAAACTGTCTGGAGCCAGTATACATCGTCCAAAATGAAAAGTATTAAATTAGGAAGGAAGGAAGGCCAACAGAATTTTTGTTTTTCTCATAATGTCTACCTGGGTGGTTTTTATGTGACAGCAAATAGCAAATTTTTTCTTTGCGTGGGTACCTTAATTATGCATGCATGGCATAATGGGAGACCCAATACTGACTGGGTCAGTATTCTGTTTGTTATCATTGTTATCATGATAACATTCTCAGCTCCCTTGAGAGCTGGGAAAACTGAGGCAGACAAGTAGAGAGAATTTGCGGAGAGTCAGCTCAGTGTCTGAGCAGAACGTGAAGTCGCTCCTGCACCCTAACCCAGGCCCCCGGGAAGGCTGCCCACAGGCCCCACTTCTTACATGTCTGGGTGTCAAAGGCTCAGAGCTGCAGGTCAGTTCAGTGAGTCAACATAAGGATAAGTGTGAGCAAAGCACAACAGCTCCAGACAAGCCCTCTGGCTCTGCCTTCCATTCCCTTGGGGACCCTGGGGATGGGGAGGGAAGGGGTTCAAGGCAGTTAAGGCTGATGACCTCAAGATGTGCGCCCTGCCCACGAGCAATGTACTGCCCTCACTTGTTAGCCGCCCTCAGGGGATCAGAGTCGGCCCGTGTAGCTCTTGGCAGAGCCCTTTCCAAGCTTGGACAGGTTGAGCAGGGTGTACCGAGCCAATGTGGGCCTCAGCTGTGTCCTTCTATTGTAGGTGGCATGTTGGGGGGGACTCCGTGATGGAGGCAGAAAAGGAGGTGCTCTGCAGGTCTTGGGCTCCAGGCTCCATAAAACCTGCATCTCCCACCCTTGGAACGTGTTCTCTTCCCTCAGAGGCAGGGTGACAGTGGCATGCTGCGGTTCCATTTCACAGATAAGGAAACTGAGGCCCCAAAGGCTCAGGGCTGAGCCTGGGCTGCAGGTCTGAATCTGTTTAGGCTGCTGTAACAAAGTGCTTCAGACTGGGTGGCTTAGAGAGGACAGAAGTTGACTTCCCACCTTCCCAGAGGCTGAGAAGGCCAAGCTCAAGGTGCCAGTGGGTTTGGCATCTGGGGAGGGGGCACCTCCTGATTCCATGAGCTAAATGAATTGTGCATGGGACACTAGTCCTGTTTGTTTCCTCGTGGCCTCCCACTTCCTGGGACCATCACCTCAGGGAGAGCATGCCAGCATGTGACTTAGAGGAAGACAGATTTGCAGACCGGAGAGCGTCTCATAACAGACAGGGTTGCACGTGGCCTTGGACCTGCCCTCCCAGTGGAGGGTCACCACTGGCCGTGATCCTCTCGTCGGGTCATGACTGTAAAGCACGCCAAGGATGAGAATGATAACAAAGATGGCATGAATGGCAAGTCTTCGCCTTGGAGATGTGTTGGAGGTGCCTGTCAGCTCTTTCTGAATCTAATGTGATGAGATGATTTTGGGCCCTTGGAAAGTCTGGATTTTTATCTGTTTTCTTTTTTTAATTTTTTTAGGTTTTTTGAGACAGGGTCTCACTTTGTAGTTCAGGCCGGCCCTGAGCTCAGCCTCCAACTCACATCACAGCAATCCTCCTGCCTCTGCCTCCCGAGTGCTGGGATAACAGGCGCGAGCCACCATGCCCGGCACTGTGGTATGTGGTACTGGTTGCTGCTGGGTGTGAATCTCCACACCCAGTATGGTATGTGGTTACCGGGGATCGAACTCGGGTCCTTGCGCTTGCAAGACAAGTGCCGGAACCACTGAGCTAAATCCCCAGCTGGATTTTTATCTGTTTTCTTGACAAACAGATAGGCTTCGGGAGGCAAAGGTGCTTTCCCAAGGGGTTGGGCTGGAAGTGATTCCAAGCTGTCCTTCTCTGTAGCTTCTCTGCCCCAGGACTTGTACTGTGTCTCCCTGTGCCATGTTTGGCCTGGGTGACTGTCATGGCAGGTCTGCCAATGGCTCATTCCTGAGGTGCTGGGCACAGCTGGTCGGCACTTGTCTTGGCTCAGGTTGCTACAACAAACGACCATAAACTGGATGATTTATAAAGAAGGAAAAGGTACTACTCACCACACTGGGTGCTGGGAAGCTCAAGGTTATGCAAGGTCAGGCTCAGGTAAGGCCACAGAGATGGCGATTTCTAGGTGTGTCCTCACGGGAAGGGAAGGGAGCTCTCCCGAGTCTTGTCCATGTGGGCACTAATCCTGTAGTGGGGTGGTTATCACCTCATCATCTTCTGAAGATGTCACCTCCTACCATAGTCGTCTTCGTGGTTAGGTTTTCCCTTGTTTGTTTTGGGGCCGCACAGACATTCACACCACAGCTCTGCTCTGATTTATTACAGAAACTTCACATCCTTTGCTCCACGGTATCCTACAGGGACAGGAGAGAGCAAAGGAGAATTGATTTTTTAAAGGAAACAGTGAATACTGAGTTGAATGAGCAGACATAACAGTGCCAGCCGATGCGTGGCCACGGGTCTCTCCCTGATGGATGTGGTGAAGGTGCTCTACTGTGTTCAGAGGGCACCTGGCCCCTCCCTTCGTGCACTCGGGGTGTCACGTGAGGACTCACTGTGTGCCTGGCACTGACTGCAGCACCCCTAGGGAGATACGAACCAAGTCATCGCGCTATTAGGAGACGGACGGGGCCAAGTTATATGGTGAATGTTTCCATTTTCAAAAATGTATTACAGTAAAAGATGCATTAATCCCCTCACAATACTTCCCCCCTCTTTGAATGCACTTATCCTATTCTTGCTGCTGTCTGAGCAGTTCTGGGAGCCCTCTTTTGTGTGTCTTTCTTTGGTAGGATCAAAAATACGGTGAATGCTGCTGCTGAGTGGCATCCAGTGAAAGCTGGTGATAAAAACACGACAGTGTGTCCTCACCCTCCTTGTTCACTGGACCTGGCATCTTATGATTTCTGGCTCTTCCTCGAGGTCCAAATGGCCATCAAAGATCAATGCTTTAGATCAGCTCAGGACACTGAGTCAACCACAACTGTGTAACTGAAGACACTGACAAAGCAGACTTCCCAGACTGTTCCATGAGGTGGAAGGAACTGTGAGACAGTAGCTAGCGGGAGTATTTCAAGGGAGATGAATGGCCATGTGTCTTTGACTATAAAATTTAAAAATTAACATTATCATGTGTTTGATCACATGTCACAACTGTAGTGCTGAGGGGTGGTGGGGAGCTGGGGAGTGGACCCCTGGGTTGTCCTTGGCTGACAGAGAAGCAGCCTCTCAGGGAGAGGACAAGTGAACATAAGGAGGGAGCCTTGGGCTGGGAGTTAGCTCAGTGGTTCCGGCGCCTGTCTTGGAAGTGCAAGGACCCAGGTTCGATCCCCAATAACTACCTACCATACTGGGTGTGGAGACTCACACCCAGCAGCAACCAGTACCACATACCATAGTGCCAGGCGTGGTGGCTTACACCTGTAATCCCAGCACTCGGGAGGCAGAGGCAGGAGGATTGCTGTGATGTGAGTTTGAGGCTGAGCTCAGGGCCAGCCTGAACCACAAAGTGAGACCCTGTCTCAAAAAACCTTAAAAAAATAAAAAATAAGGAGGAAGCCTACTAGGCAGGAAGAGGGGAGATACCGAAAGTGCATGCCGAGGCCTGAGGCCACAGGGAGCATGCTGCTCGGCCCGACCAGCCCTTCACCTGGCCAGCTGGACTTTGAAAATGCCAGGCCTCCTGTGAGTTTAGAGAAAGCTTCTGGGGTCCCTCTTCCTACCTATGTCTGCCCTGGGGATGATAAAGAAGCCTGTGTAGGGGGCCAGGGATTTAGCTCAATGGTTCCGGCACCTGCTCTGCAAGCGCAAGGACCCGGGTTCGATCCCCGGTAACCACATACCTATACTGGGTGTGGAGACTCACGCCCAGCAGCAACCAGTACCACATACCACAGTGCTGGGCGTGGCGGCTCACACCTGTAATCCCAGCACTCGGGAGGCAGAGGCAGGAGGATTGCCGTGATGAGTTTGAGGCTGAGCTCAGGGCCAGCCTAAACTCCAAAGCGAGACCCTGTCTCAAAAAAACCTAAAAAAAAAAAAAAAGAAGCCTGTGTAGAGAAAGGCCTGACCTCCAGGGGGCGGTGCAGAGCATCAGCTCCTGACCTGGGTTCAAATCCCAGCTCTCCCACTGCCATTTCCTTGTGCCTCGGTCTCCCTGTTTTCCCCAGAAGGAGAACAGCTGTGGCTGTTCTGGGTGCCATGTGGATTAACTCAAACCATCCCTGGGCAGGACATTTCCCCGCGAGGCTTCATCTGCCCAGTGCTGCTCTGGAGGACGCACACTGGGACTGCTCCCATCCACCTGATGAAGGTCTGAGCCCCGGCCTGCCGGGCACCAGATGGGGAGCCACCTTCCACACACGGGTGAGGCCCTGTCCTTCCAACCTCACTGACCCTGGTGCCAGGAACCCTGCAGGGATGAGGGATCGGCCCCTCGCCTGTCAGGCCCCACAGCAGCCTGGCATGAGAATGAAGGAGGGGAAGAGTGAGCCCCAGCCCAGGCTCAGCCAGCTTGCTTTTCTCCTTTTATGGTCAGCCTCATCGCTGCTGTCCAGCCAGAGACTGGCAGCCTGTGCTTTGGATTGGCCCAAACAGCCAGGCTGGGGACCTCTGGAGAGACCTCGGCCACTGGGACGCCGGGGAGGGACCAGCAAAGCTCTTCTCCTGTAAACCCACCCCAGAGACCAGAGGCCTTAAGCCAGATTCGGGGGGAAAGGAGGGGGCCAGGGAGGAGCCTGTTTCAGGTGACCCCAGCCCCGAGCTCTGGGATGTGGAGCTCTGCCAGGGGAGGCCCAGAAGTGTCCAGCGCCCCAGTGCAAACCTCCATGTGGGTCCTGGGCGGGGTCCTTTCCCACCTGTGCACACTTTTAAGCCCTGCTTAGGATGGAGACAGTTCCTTGTTATTGCAAGTGCAGAGCCTTCCATTGCTCCTCAGTGGCTGAGGAGAGAACCTGTGAGTCTAACTAAGGAACTTAACAAGGGTTCCATGGGCCAGAAGGAGGGAAGACACAGGAAAGGAGCACTCAGGACACGTCTGACACCCAGGCAGGCAGCAGGAGAGCCAGGAGGCCTGGCAGGTGGTGGTGGTAGGGTCTCAGGGCTTGTTTGCTGAATGAATATGTGATGGGGTAGAAGGCAGGACCACAACCTTTGACCCTTGGGTGCTCACAAGCTCCTAGGTGAAGCATTAAAGAGTTTAAGAGCCGGGGATATAGCTCAGTGGTTCCGGCGCCTGTCTTGCAAGCACAAGGACTGGGGTTCGATCCCCGGTAAGCACGTAACAGTACTGGGCGTGGAGACTCCCCCCAGCAGCAATCAGTACCACATACCACAGTGCTGGGCGTGGTGGCTCACGCCTGTAATCCCAGCCCTCGGGAGGCAGAGGCAAGAGGATTGCTGTGATGTGAGTTGGAGGCTGAGCTCAGGGCCGGCCTGAACCACAAAGCGAGACCCTGTCTCAAAAAACCTTAAAAAAAAAAAACCTTAAAAAAAAAGGAGAGTTTAAGAGCTGTAGCACCAGCACTCTGGGAGGCTGAGGCAGGAAGACTGCAAGTTATAGTCCAACCTAGGCAACTTAGTGACTCAGCAAAACCCTGTTTCAAAATAAGGGTTGGGGACGCAGCTCAATGTAGAGGCCCTGCATTCAATCCCCAGTGCCAAAAAAAGTTAACACTGGCTAGAAATCTAAAAGGCTTGCCTGAAGCTTAAGAAGTCAAATCTTTTTTTTTTTTTTTTTTTAGGTTTTTTGAAACAGGGTCTCGCTTTGTGGTTCAGGCTGGCCCTGAGCTCAGCCTCAAACTCACATCACAGCAATCCTCCTGCCTCTGCCTCCCGAGTGCTGGGATTACAGGCGTGAGCCACCACGCCCGGCACTGTAGTATGTGGTAATGATTGCTGCTGGGGTGAGTCTCCACACGCAGTATAGTATGTGATTACCGGGGATCAAACCCGGGTCCTTGCACTTCCAAGACAGGTGCCGGAACCACTGAGCTGACTCCCCGGCCCCAAGAAGTCAAAGCTCTTAATGAAGAAGGGATAAAAATAGCATTTTTTTTAAGGTTTTTTTTTCTTTGAGACAGGGTCTCACTTTGTAGTTCAGGCTGGCCCTGAGCTCAGCCTCCAACTCACATCACAGCAATCCTCCCGCCTCTGCCTCCTGAGTGCTGGGATTACAGGAGTGAGCCACCACTCCTGGCACTGTGGTATGTGGTACTGATTGCTGCTGGGCATGAGTCTCCACACCCAGTACTGTATGTGGTTACCGGGGAATCGAACCCGGGTCCTGTGCTTCCAAGACAGCAGCCGGAACCACTGAGCTAAATCCCCAGCCCAGCATGGGGTTTTTTTTTTTGTGTTTTTTTTTTTAAAGCTTCATACTATAATTCAAGCGTCATAATCAATTTTAAGAATACAGTTCACTGATTGCTAGTGAATTTTCACTGATACAGCCTGACTCTGTTTCCTTCAACCCAGAAAGACATGCCACTGTAGTAAGTCACCTTCCCGCCCCGCCCTCAGGCACCGCTGTTCTGGACAGTTTACGAAGATGAGCGCCTAGAAGGTGCACCATTTTGTTAGCGGACTTTGCCTTCTCACTGAGCTTTACCCCTGACTCTTTTTTATTTTGAGACAGAGGCTCACTGAATCACTAAGCTATTAATGCTGAGTTTGAACTTGTGATTCTCCTGCCTCAGCCTCCCAGAGTGCTAGAACTACAGGTGTGCACCCTCCCCCCGCGAGGGGCCTCTTTTATTTAGTGTATGTTTTCCAGGTTTATCCACGCTGTGGCATGTGTCAGTATGTCAGTCCTTTTTATGGCTCTTGCATAAATGTGCCACATTTTGCTTTTGTGTAGTGGGGTGAAGTGTGGTCCCCAGGGCTATAGGAGAACAGGGAATTGGGTACTAGATTTTATTTGGGGGCAACAAAATCCTTCACAGCTAGACGGAGGTGGTGCTTGTATGGTGTCGCGAACGCTCTGGATGCACTTGTTGACTGTTTTGACATGATTAAGGCTATGTGAATTTTACTTCCGTGAAGAAGAATGAGCAAACCTGGCGGGAGGAGAAGGGCAGAGCCGAGGCCCTTGGCTTCTCACTGAGCTTTACTCCTGACCCTTTTTTATTTTGAGACAGAGGCTTACTGGATCACAGACCAGGGGTGGGAGGCAGCTCGCACAGCTGGGTGCTCCGCCCTGACTCCAGCCAGCCTTCCGGAGAGGGCACGGAGCTTGCTGCCCGCTTCCCACGCCTGGCTTCCGGTGGGAACCCCGGGCCGGGTCTCCTTCCGCCCGGCGCGGAGCCTGTGCCTCCGGGGCGCCCGCGGGCTTCTGACACTGTGAAGTCCTGGGCTCCATGCCCGGCTCGGGCCGCTGGGAATGTCACTCACTGTGGGGCAGAGGAGCCAACACGGGGTGCTGCCTCGGGTTTCCAGAGGCTCGCTGCCCGCTGTGGGGGTGCAGGAGGGATCCTCCAGCCCTGCTGCGGCCTGAATCCACTTTTAACAGGTTCCCCCGACTGCTGTGCTCTGGGTGATTGGTGGGAGCTGAAGGCACCAGCTGGAACCCTGGAACTGGGCTAGGATAAGAGGGACCCTGCCCTTGTGTGCGTCTGTGTGTGCCTCTGTACGTGCGTGCGTGCGTGCGCATGCGCCTGCCTGTGTTCGTGCTTGCGTGCGTGTGCGCGCATTAATATTTTACTGTTTCCTTCAGGCAGGAAGCCCAGCACATGCCTGTGAGTTATCTGAGGACATTGAAACAGTACAGGGGCGAAATGGAGGTGTCAGAAGGCAGGCAGGCCCCGAGTTCGAGTCCCAGCCCACCGCTTAGCAGCTGTGTAGGTGACTGTTCGTTTCCTGTGGCTGCTGTAACGGAGGAGCCCTGACGTGGCAGCTTGTGATAGCTGTCCTGGTTCTGGAAGCCGGAAGTGTGAAATGGACGCGCTGACAAGGTTGGGCCTGGAGGAGGTTGTGAGGAAGCGTCTGACCTTTCCCCCCACCTGGCCCCTGCATCACCCCAGTCTCTGTCCCCAGTTCTCTGTGTCTAATCCCCTCCCTCCTTTTGCTGTAAAGTACCCAGTCCTGGATGTCCGTCCCACCCTAACCCAGGATGATTTCATCTTCACACCCTACCTCAGTCACGTTCCCAAGACTCTTGTTCTAAGTAATGCCACCTTTGGAGGTGCCCAGTTGACGTATACTTTGGGGGCCGCACTTCACTCGACTACAGTAGCGTAAGCAAGTCACTCATTTCTGAGCTTCATTTTGCTTCTCTGCCGGATGGAGGCAGAGCCATTGCCCACTTCCAGGACCCGGGGCTGGTGGAGGCCCAGGTACCGCCCACGCTCAGGAGAGGCAGCAGCCAGTGGGTCTGCGGTTGGGCTGCTCTTGTGTTCTCTTTTCTAAGCTTTGGGTCCTGCTGGTTTCACTGGTGGAGGTGGACATGGTGACACCTTGTGACCGACGCACTCGGGGGGCCACGGCCGGGGGAATCTCAAGTTTGAGCCTTGCCTGGGTAACTTAGCGGGTTAACAAGGCCCTGTCTAAACAAAATAGAAGGGCTGGTGATGCAGCTCAGTTGAAGGCCCCGTGCAATCGCTACTGCCACCGAAAACAAATGAACAATGTCGGTTCAGTGTGGCAGGGTGAGGGCAAGGTGGGGCATGGTATAGATTCATGGCACAACTTAGAATGGAAATGGACGGGGTTAGAAGAAGCTGTGCTTTCAGTGTGGAGTTAGGATCTTCTCCTGGCACTGAAATTCAATGTGGTTCCGCAGCTCCTGGAGAGCCCTGGGATCCCGAGGGAAACAGTTAATGCTCTCTACCGCCGCTATGTGGCTGAGCTGGGTGCTGAGTAGGTTAGGTGATTGAAAGGCACTTTTTTTTTTTTTAGACAGGGTCTCACTTTGTAGTTCAGGCTGGCCCTGTGCTCAGCCTCAAACTCACATCACAGCAATCCTCCTGCCTCTGCCTCCCCAGTGCTGGGATGACAGGTGTGAGCCACCACGCCCGGCACTGTGGTATGTGGTACTGATTGCTGGTGGGCGTGAGTCACCAAGCCTGGTATTGCTTTATGTAGTTACCAGGGAAAGAACCCGGGCCCTTGTACTTGTAAAACAGGCACTGGAACCATTTGATCCTTGCTGTTTTCAACTTGCAATGAGTCTACTGGAATGTAACCTAAAGTGGAATATCTGCCTCCTTCATGAATATACAAGTACATAAACACCTGTTTCACCCCCTTTTGTCTCCACCCCCCACCCCTTGTGGTACTGGAGAATTAACCCAGGGCCTTTGCACTGAGCTACATCCCTAGCATTTTTCTATTTTGAGGTAAGATTTTGCTAAGTCACTAAATTGCTCACTCTGGGTTTCAGTTTACTATTCTGGGGCCTCAGCCCCTAGACTGCTGGGATTACAGGTCTGCACCATCACACCTGACTCGGACCCCTCCTTTTAAAACCTGGGGTATGACACTGTGCAACCTGTCCCTTTACTTTTAGGCTAGTATATCTTAAAGATTGTTCTGCATCAGACTGTAACAACTTACCTTTCTTTTTCCTCCCTCCCGGCTGGAGTTCCTTCTTTTTTTCATCTTTGTGATGCTAGGGGTAGAAGCCAGGGCCTGCACATGCCAGACAAACACTGAACACTGAGCTTGCCACCCTGGCCTCCTGTTCAGTGGCTGCCAAACGCGCTGTGACGTGGCACAGGAGAATTCTGACACCAGGCCTAGTTACCTGCTTCCTGTGAAGTGCTCCTCCCCAGTCTTTTCTGTTCACCATGGCAGCGAACACTTGCAAGTATGTCCTGGGCAGATGGATGGCATTTCTGGTGCACCTTGAGTGGGTTTGGAGGGGCTGGGCAAACCCTCACAGCAAGGTGGCGATTTCAGGCCTGGCTGGCATCCACGCGGCTCAGCTGAAGGACAGGATCACCGGCTGGTGGAGAGTTCTGGTGCCCAGCGATGTTCTTTTCTTCTGGCCCGTCCCATCCTGGGGTACTACTTCCTGCCAGGGCCACACTTGGCCCTGGGTTCTGCCCCATAGACCACAAAACTAAAAGAAAAGGAGCAAAGAGAAGAGGAGAGGGAAAAGTAGGTGTAGATTATTACAGCCTGATTCTGGACAATCTCTAAATTAATCTAAAGATAAAGGGGCAGGTGGCACTTCACCCATCTCTCCACATGGTCATTGCTGTCTGCTCTGCCCCCTTCAGCCCTACCCTCTCTTCCATCCCCCGATATTCTTTGCTTTCTTCCTTCTTCCCATTCATCCATTCATCTTCCCATTCACTATCTCCTTCCATGCTTCTATAGATCTTCCCATCATTGACCCTTCATCTTTCTATCCATTGACCTGTCCTTCTATCCACCTATAATCATTTATCCAAAAAACTTTCTCAAGCCCCAAACATCTGCCAGGTGCCTCTGTGCTGGAGGGAAGCTCTCAAAGACTGAGCCCTGTATGGTCAGGTGATGGGGTTAAGAAGTACTCGCTGCTCTGGCGTGGCCCATCAGCAATTTCTGTGGTTGGTTCACGGTCAAAGCTGTTGATAACTATGAGTAATGTCTGCTTGATCCTTTGGTCCTCTCTCCCTGCCAAGTGTCCTTGGCAGCCTGGGGCATCTTATAGGGGACAGGATTCATGGAGGAGCATTGAGAGCTGGCAGATGGGGGGAATACTGAGGGGGCCAGCCGCCCATGACAGGGTCTGAGGTTACCCAGCCTGTGGGGCAGGGAGTGAGGCACCCTGCTGTCTTCCTGCTGTGCTTCCTGATTTTGACAGCGCAGAGTTTTAGGCTGGAGAGATAGATAAGTGCCACAGGAGGCTCATGCTTGTCTCTTTCCTGGGGGCCGAGGGCGCCCCTCCAAGACTAGATATGGTGGCAGAAGGACATGCTGGCAAACCTGCCCAAACAGAACAGAGTATTTGCTTCCCAGAAAGCGAAGGGAGGCTGCTGAGTGTCCACCACCACATTAGACATGTGGCTGCAGCCCAGAGAAGTAGGAGGTTGGCCCAAGGCCACGGAGTGGAGAAGTGGGGATGTAGCCACGTGGCGGGATGTCGTTCTGGACCCAAGGTCTGTGTCTGTCTATGACCTAGTCTGGGCCAGGGAAGGGTCTCCGGGACCCCAGAGCTGGCCAGGCTGGATATACATAGCCTCTGCACCCACCTCCTGGCTTTGGTCCTGCCCCGTTTGCTGGGCAGGGAGCCCAGCTGTCCCCAGGCTGCTCCCAGTGGGCCCGAATGCAGGGCCTGCAGGGGGGGCAGCGTCCAGACCCTCTGCACAGAGCTTACTCCAACTCAGTTTTGTTTTTCTTTCCCTTCTATTTGCAGATCGCGAGGACCAGTCCATTCTGTGCACGTAAGTGGAGCTGCTTCTCCCTCAGTCTATCTGGGGCCCAGAGCCAGGTGCTAAAGGATTGGGGAGGACAGGGGCGGGGGTCTTTGATTTGTTCCCAGGTCCAGGGACCTCACCCTCCCTGGCCAGATACCATGGCAGAAGTTCTCTCATGAGGCAGGCAGCCCCAAATTCCTCACGACTCGGGCTGGCACTTTGGAGTTGAAATCAAGGCTTGCTTTCTCCATCAGAAGAGCTTTGCTAGACTCCTTTGGGCAGTAAGTAGTCCCCGAGTGCAGCAGGCACCTGTACCAGCTAGCTACAGGGATCCTGGAGGCAGAGGCCAAGAGGACCTAAAAATAACTAACTGCGTACTCACATCGTGCCATTTACGTCGGCAGGGCATTAGGAAGAACCTAGAGATGAGTGAGAGCATGCGGGAGGGTTGTGCAGGTAGTGTGCAAATACCGACACACTGTTTAAGGGGCTTGAGCCTCCAGAGATCAGGGTGTCCTTGGGTCTGAGAGCCGGTCACCCTAGATGCCCACAGGTGCTGCTTGTGTGACCAACTGGCTGTGCAAGGAAGGAGAGAAGGCCAAGCCAGAAGCTGAATCTCATCTTCTGTGAGATTCATGGGAATCTGCATTTGACACATCGCAGTGAAAAGTGGAGAAAAGTGGCCTAGTGTTCAGAGACCTGTGGTTTCAGTGCCAGGACCGGTCAGCCGGTGTCCCTGGATATGAGTCTGTCCACCTAAGCTGAAAAGGTCCCAGAGTCTGCGGATTAGGAAGAGAAAATGGGTTTGTATTTCTGGGAGTGCTCACAGACAAGTCACCGTGCCTCTCTGAGCCTCAATTTCCCACCTGGAAAATGGGGACAGACGGCACCCCTGGGTGCTCAGGGCATCGAGTCCCCTGCCTGTGAAGGGCTGGGGGGAGCATGGGCCCTCAGAAGTGCTCTGTGGGGCACTCCGGGACTGGCCTGATGCTCAGTCCCTGCTGTGACCCAGGGTCCTTCCTGCGGCTTGTGTTTTTGCCCCACTTGCTTTGAAGCCCTATTGCTCTACAGAAATGGCTTCGTGTAGCCATAGAATAAAGTCCAGCCTTCTGAGTCTCTCTCACCTGGCCCTGCCTTCCCGGGCTTGTCCCCAAGAGCCCATCCACACAGCCGTGCTCAAAGCATAGGGGCCCACTGTCGTTAGAAGGGAAATCCCAGGTGTCGCATCCTCCTGCAGTGCCACAGCTCAACTTTCCTCATTCGTTTGCCTTCTGGCTGTCAAATTAGCCAGATGTGAGTCCTGCAGGTGAACAGAAGCATCTGAGCTGTTAGGAGCAAAGGAGTCAGGAGGAGCGGGTTGGGACTGGCAGTCGGCTGCAGGTGGCCTTCTAGCCAGGGCCAGGAGCTGAGTGACTGTCACTTGCAGATGGGAGTTATATTCTGTCCAGCTTCTGGTTGACCTGCGGTTAGGAAGCTGGAGGTGCTGATGAATAGAGAGGCCCTAGGACAACACCAACCTGTGCTCAGAGAGGAAGGCGCTGGGGTACTCTGGGCTCTGGGGAGGGCATTATATTTTAATATACAAGGGCCCAGGGGGCACCGAGGAACTCGAACCAGGCCTTGACCAACCAAGAGCACTGGGCCAAACCACCCTCTTTTGTAAATAAAGTTTTATTAGAACACCCATCACTGCACACACTGGCTTTCCCTCTAGGTGGCAGAGTAGAGCAGTTGTGACTGAGAGTACGTGTCCCACAGGCCTAAAATATTTACCAACTAGATCTTTGCTGGGTCCTGAGTGAAACGGGAAATATGGGATATAGTTTATATTTTATGAAAGGAAGATGATGAAAATTATAACTCAAATCAAATGTTTGTGCCCCAGGGAAAAAAGTAGTTAGAAAATAATTACAGCTAGCATTATTGTGTCCTGAGCACTGTTCTGAGTGTTTGATATGTGTGTTCATTTACTCTTCCTAACAATTATACAAAGTGATGTATATCTACCAGTGATAATGTACAAAACACAGGCAGTATGTAACAGGCTTTTCAGGGTGTGTAGGAGTTGGGTAGCACTAGTACTGCAGAACACTACTGACAGGCAGCGGGGGTGGGGACCTCATGAGCATCAGGGATAGAGCAGCTTTCTTAGCAAGGGAGACCAAGGATGCATGCGCAGCTGGGCCAGCGGTGTTGTACTTCCTTCCTTCTTTCTCCTCTTCTTCTCTTGCCCTTGGCAGAGAGCCTAGGTGCCTCCATCACCTAATTAGGAAGCAAAGCAGAGGCGGTGCTGGCGTCGGTGGCACTAGTTCAGCACAGACAACCTTGAGCTGACCTTGGGTGTGGGGAAACGAATTCTTCCACAGACTAAAAAAAAAAACACTGTTATATTTTAGAATATGAAATGAGCCCAGAAAATGGGAGATTTTAGGCAAAGAGGAAACACAGAAGGGAACTGGGACAGGGATGTACCAGGAGCAGGCCCTGGGGCTGTCGGGGAGCCCTAGCATGAAGCTGTCCCTTCCTGGCCATCTCTGGTGGCCGGAGGAGGCAGCCGGCTGGAGTGTACTTGTGATATACCTGCCTGGCTGGTTGAAACCTGTCATGTCCACTTTAGCATGAATTACTCCATTTTTTTTTTATGTTATGTCATCAGGAATCATTGGCTGGCCCTGATATTGAGGGAAATTCCCCCAAGACTGAGGGGCTTTGCATAAAATAATCACTTTGTTTTTCCGTTTGGGAAGCTTAAATCTTGCTCTGAGGATATTTATAGCTCCCTTGCATACTGCCCTTTGCCTGGTTTCTCCGTTTCTAAGCTCACTGGTGTTGCCTTAGAAGTAGTCAATTCCAAACAGACCTAAGTTTGGCCTTTTACAGAGAAACTCGGCTTTTTTCCTTCCGTTGTTCCTCATCTGAATCCTTTCCTTTATCCTCTTGGGAGGAGCTGATTGAATATCCGACCTGCATCTGAGGCTCCGCTCAGCCCCCACCTGGCCGTGTGTCTTTGGGCCTCAGTTTCCCCGTGGGCAATGGCAGTGACGATGCCATCACTTTGATGTGCTGGGACACCTCAGTTGCAGATGTACCAAGGTCACTGTCCTCGTGTCTTTCAGAGGCGAGTCTGGAGCCGGCAAAACAGAAAACACCAAGAAAGTAATACAGTACCTGGCCGTGGTGGCCTCCTCACACAAGGGCAAGAAGGACACCAGCATCACGGTGAGTGGCGGGTCCCCAGGGTGGCCATGGCTCCTACTTGACCTGGTACAGAGAGGACACTGGAGCAGGACCTGGGCCTGCGCCACTGCCTGTGCTGACAGCACAAGAGGGCTCCACACCCGTGTGGCCAAGTGACTGGGCAGGCACTTCCTGTCCATCTGGACCTGATCCCCAGGCTGGGGAAGGGGTGCTCCTATGGCAGCTTCTCAGGGGTAGGGTCACATGGGCTAGGTGATTATCACAGGGCCGTCCTGGGCAACCTGGCCTCCACCCACTAGATGGCAGCACATGTCTCCGCAGAAATGTCTCCAGACCCTCTTCCTGTCCCCACTGGTCGGGCCCAGTCATCCCCCAACAGGAACCCTCCCCTCAGTGAATCTCTGGGCCCCCTGAGCTGAGGTGCACTTTGGGTTTGCCCTATTCTCTGTGTCCCCGTGTGGGACAAGAGGATGTCAGTCACTTGGCCAGTGACCTGTGACTATGGACCGAGCCTTTCCTGTGTGCCCCACACCATAGAGATGAGGCCAGGAATCAGAGGCTGTCCCTGTCCCCCAGGCTGTAAGACAGGTGGAAGAGAGAGGCAGTCGTGGAGTAACCCCTTGAGGGGAATGAGGTCTGCGAGGAAGGAAGAGCAGGTCTCCAGAGCGCCCCCTAGCCCTCCTCCTCCCCTCCTGTCTGCCCCAGAGGAGGACGCCTTGAGGAGCAGAAGACGGTAGAAAGCTGGGGCTGTGACGTGGTGTCCCTGCTTCTGCCATCCTGGCCCCTGCGTCAGGGCCCAAAAGGCAGTTGCAGTCACTGTGGCCAGCTTGCCTGCAGGTCCTCAGAGACTGGGGCAGCAGCGCCGGCCTCAGGGACTGTCCTTCCTCGAACAGACACAGGAGCCGGGGAAGGTCTGTCAGCATTGTCCAGAGCCAGCTGGTTTTCGTGTGTCATGCAGGGACACGAGGACAAATGACCCCATGTGTGGCAGTGGCTTCTCACCGCCTCTCCCCATAGAGTAAAAATACACGATAAGAGTTAACTGCTGAGGGCTTGTCGCCCTCAAGGTCTTGCCCCATGCCCTGTGCCCTGTGCTCAGTGGCCAAGTGCTTTGGAAAATGTCCCCCTGGCCCCTGGCATTATAAAACACTTGGAGATTTCTGGGTCCTAAGGATCTAGAAGAGGGAGGGACAGTACCAAAAATGGGGAGCAGAGCCTGAGCGTGCTGCCCTGCTCGGGGAGTCCCGGCACCAGGGAGGGTGGAACCAAACGTCCCAGCCCGATGGGCTGTGGTAGAAATAACACTGACGCTTGTTTTGTACCGTACTGTTCACCGCAGCAAGGTCCATCTTTTGCCTACGTGAGTAACTGAGAGTGTGTTCCTGGTGTGTGCGGGAGGCACGAGTGGACTTAGATCTATCTGCATGTTCCTGTGGCACCCCGGGGCCCTCAGCTGGTGGTAGTTCAGGGCAGGACCCCCAATTCTGTCCTGCGATGTCTGATGCCATGGTGGTGTGTGGGCAGTGTTTGCCACCCACAGAACCCTGCTGGAGTCCCGTGTCCCCCCAGTTTAGGATGAGCCCCTCTTCCTTCTGTGTCTACCTGGTCCCCCTACCGGAATGTCCTGGAGACATCGACCCGTCTGTGAAGTGGTTTAGGGCTGTCAGGCCCCAAAGCTTCCCTGGCTGGACTGACGCCATGGCATGCCTCCCTCCCTGTCCCTGCCCCACCCCCGTCCTGCCCGTGCACGCGTGTGGCCTGTGCATGAGTGTGCAGTGTGCCCATTTTCTGCATGCCGGTGCTCAGCAGTCTTAGGCTCGCGGCACACAGCTTTGGTGGTGTGGTAAGGCCCCAGCTATGCCACACGGCCTGGTCTGCAGGTGTGAACTGTCTGTGACGCAGAGCTTGGGGGATGGCACCGGGACCCAGCCTGGGGGGACTCTCGGGCCTTCTGTGGCGCCTAGCAAGAGCACGCTCAGAGATGAAACTGTCTCGTTTGATATCCGGGGCTGTGTCACTCTGGGCCCTGGTCCAGTGAGAACACTCAAAGCTGTTCTGTGACGACTGCTCAGCCCACCTGCTAGACCCTTGTAGAGAAGGAGCCTTGTGGGGGGACACTGGAACCTCAGAGTTTGTGTGGACAGAGGAGTTCCTTCGACTTTTCCTGGTAGTCAAGGAAAAGCCCATGATGCTCCTGGCCGGTTTCCGACATCAGGCTATTCTGCTTGGAGACGGGAGGTTTCTCCTGAGCTCTGGGAGCAGAGAAGGAGGCATGAGAATAAGTGCACAAAAGGAAGTAGGAGCCTCCCGCCCTGCCCGCTGCAGCAGCCCCTCCAGACGCTGCAGCAGGCCGAGCTGCTCTTCTCCCTGCTGGGTGCCTCCTGCCATCTGCACAGCCCGCTGCTGCCTGAGAGGGACAGAAAGACAGGGGAGAAGAGGGGCGAGGAGAAACCCTGGAACCTCGCCCCTCCCCTGGCTCCAGCGGCTGCTGCCACGTACTAGTAGGGCTAGGCAGAGAGCAGCTCGTTGCTTTCCAGGCTTGACTTACCTCATTGTCCCGTCGCTGCTGTGGTTGATCATGTGATGTGTTTTGTGCACAGGACCCGGTGGGGGGGAGGGGCTGTGAACTGTCTCAGCTGCATTTAACCTGGTGAATGGAGCTCAGGCAACCTGCTTGGCAGCTTTGTCCTGCAGTCAGTGAAGAGGCCCCTGCTGGGGTTTGCTCCCCTCTTAGGTGTAGTCCAAAGGAGGCTTCAGAAGACCAGACCAAGGAAACAGTACAATTTTAAGAAGTCAAAAGGACAAGGACTTGTCACCAGGACAAGGATTATAGTTGCTCCAGTTGAAGAGAGCGGCTTGTTAAACCCGAGCTGTTGCAAGATCACCCGAGGGCCGCCATCCACTGGGATGTACATGGCTCCCTGGTGTTTTGCGGTGTGGCAGACTTTGGGGCAATGATGCTGTGAGGCTCAGCAGGACCTTGTCTTCCTACAAATAAATGTGCCAGCTGTCAGTACACTTCAGCATCGCCATCAGGGTCTAAGGGATGGGGTAGAAGGCAGGAGAAAGCCCATGGTGTCAGAGCACAGTCTGTCCAGTTCACTCTTGGGTGAACTATTAGGGTCTGGCTTGTTCCTCCAATAATTTAGATGTGAATGAATTTTAGGGAGAGCTGGAGAAACAACTTCTACAAGCAAACCCCATTCTGGAGGCTTTTGGCAATGCAAAAACTGTGAAGAACGATAACTCCTCCCGATTCGTGAGTAGCGGAGTCAGGCGGGTTTCTGGGAAAGGTTTGGGGTTACGGGGTCACTTCCTGTCAAGTCTCCTAAGGGCTCCTGCCATTCATTCACTTACTCATTCACTCATTCCCCAGGTACCCATTCAACATCTACTGCATATCAAGCATTTCACATTCCTAGTTAATTCCATAAATAGATACTGAGCATCTGCCTTGTGCTAGACACATATATCATCCACGAAAGCATGAGTTGAGCTACATTTCCAGTCCTTTTTCTCATTTTTTAGTTTGAAATGGAATTTCACTAAGTCTCTCTGGCTGGGCTTAAACTTGAAATCTGCTTTGGCCTCCCTACCTGCAAAGATGCTAGGTGTGCACCATCAGGCCCAGCTTACATCAGAGTTTTACCTAAAAGAGGGTCGTGTTCTAGACCCAGCTGCTTACTTTGTGACTGTCAAGGGAAGTAAGGGAAGGGCCAGGGGAGGTAGCCACGCTTGGCATTTGGGACTCTCCAGGTCACTGCGGGGCACCCAGCACATCCTGATGTCCACTAGGAGCAGTAGCCCCACGTCATGGGACGAGGCAATGGTCTCCTCTCAGATCCCTAAAATCCCCGTAGCAGAAGTGCTGTGTCCACCAGGAAGCCCTGCTTTTGGGCAGCAGGGTCAGTCTGGTGCATCAACCCTGGGAGCACATTCACGTGCTCACTTGGTGATGGCTACTTCTTAGGGAAGCGGAGAGGGACAGGGCCTTTCGGCCCCACCAGCGGCTCCCTGCTGAAGTAGCAGCAGTGTGGCTGCCTCGAGTCACTCTGTGTCCCGATGAGGAAAGTGACGCTTTCGTGGAGCCAGCCTCAGGGAGTGCGTCCCCTCAGGGGACCTGCTCGCCATGAAAGTCAGGCTGGGGAAGAGCATGAGACCCTTTGTCACCTGTAGAGAAGGGAGGAAAAGGGCCTGAGCCACAGGGCGGGCAGGAGCCCTGCCCTCCGTCGTGGACCTCACTGTGTCCAGGGCAGGGATCAGCTCTCCCTACTAGGCGGGTCTCCAAGGAAGCCACAGGCACAGCACTGTCCTGCCCATGGGACATACCAGGTAGGTGGCTCAGGGGCACACCGTATCTGCTCCCTGTCCTGTGGGAAGAGGTCACTTCGGTTGGACGATGCCAGGGCAGCATGTGCCTCCATGCTTCTAGCTTCTAGCTGCTGGGTCCCCTCCCAGCCCCCGTTTTCTCACCTTTAATGTGGAAACAGCTGTGCTGGACTTGTAGTCTTTACCAAAGCCAAATGTGGTGGATGTGGGAGGCCCACGTGTGGGGCCCTGCATCTCTCTCTGACAGGCCTGGGTCACCCCAGCTTGGTGAGCTCGGTTCTTTTGGACAGGCCAACCTGTGAGCTCTGCATGTTGGCAGGATCTCCCCACACTCCCTGCCAGCCCGCAGTGCAGGTCAGGCTGAGCTGACTGCAGCTGGCCACTCCCGAACTTGTTTTCCATCCACAGGGCAAGTTCATCCGCATCAACTTCGACGTCACTGGCTACATTGTGGGGGCCAACATCGAGACATGTATCCTTTAGCAGAACCTGAGTCACTGAGGCCCCATAGCAACTTCCTCTTGCCCAGAGGCTGAGGGTGCCCCGGGAAAGAAGGCCACAGGAACTGCCCACCCAGCCCAGGCTCCTGGGCTCCCCTTGAACAATCCTTGTACTTGTCTTCCCTGCACCGCAGGCCCTGGGATGTGGGTTACATGAATGTTTGATTGTGGATCGATTTTTCCCTAGCTGGGGGACCTGGGCTGGTTACTTAGCCTCTCTCTGCCTTGTTACTGAATTGAGTGCCATGATAGTGCCTGTCTCATAGAGATACGATGAGAATAAGTCAATTGAATCAGTTCCCGGACGGTGCCGAACACCACGCCAGAGCAGAGGAAGGGCTAGCAAGGCCTTGGCATTGTGTGATCGTCCCCACACTCTTGTTACCATGGCTGGTCCAATGTACTTAGAGCGCTGGCTATGAAATAGGTAGAAAAAGAATTTCCCCATTGGACATCTGGCTGGTGAAGAGGACCCAAGGGAGAGAGGGCCGGACTTAGAGGTTGGGTTTCTGCGGGCTGCATACTGACATCATGCAGCACCCTTAACTGCTTCCAAACCAGATCTGCTGGAGAAGTCTCGCGCGATCCGTCAAGCCAGGGAGGAGAGGACATTCCACATATTTTACTATCTGATTGCGGGAGCCAAGGAGAAGATGAAAAGTGAGTGGCAGCCACAACCTCTGCTGGGCTGCGGGGATGCATCTGTTCCTCCACCAGGGCTGGGGGGGTGACAGCCCTAAGATGGGCCTCAGAGGTTGCCAGAGAAAGAACTACCTACGACATAGTGGACATTAGCTCGTTAGTCAAGCCCAATTAGATGGTCTTGTGTTGGAGGAAAGCAGAGAATAGCTATCTTGTTGGTCAGACTTGCAAGTATATAAGATGCATTTTGATTTTATAAGGAATTTGAAGGACTAATGGAGCTAAGGATTCTTCATGGCAAATGTTTTGAAAGTGACTTTGAAATGGCCTGTGTAAGACAGAGGTCAACAAACTTTCTATTTTACATGGCACTGCTGCCAGGGCCTGGCTTAGGCTAGCCAAGGGCTGTCCCACTGAGTCGCACCCCCTGTCCAACACATCTAGACCTTTTAGTCTCTCCCGCCATTGCTCGCCTCTGCAGTTGACATGCGAAGGTGACCATCCAATACCTCTTACAATTTCTTTACCGATACAGCCAGTGCACTGAACTTTGTTGATCTCACTTATGGAAAAAAATTTTTTTCACGTAAATGAAATATAGATCCAAGAGACAGTTCTATGTTCCAGTCATGCAGCAATCTCTTAATATGCACAACTCACAGCTGAAAAATGTGATGCCTCAGTGAAGATAGGTATGTAGTAGACTCTGCCTTCTAGTCATAAATGTAAGTCTAGGGCGGGGGATTTAACTCAGTGGTTCTGACGCCTGTCTTCCAAGCGCAAGGGCCCACGTTTGATCCCAGGTAACCACATACAATACTGGGAGTGGAGACTCATGCCCAGCAGCAATCAGTATCACATACCACAGTGCCGGGCGAGGTGGCTCACACCTGTAATCCCAGCACTCGGGCGGCAGAGGCAGGAGGATTGCTGTGATGTGAGTTTGAGGCTGAGCTCAGGGCCAGCCTGAACCACAAAAGAGAGACCCTGTCTCAAAAAATAAATAAATAAATAAATAAATGTAAGTCTAAAAATGTATGCAGATAGCATAATTTGCTTCTCGTCAGTTTTTTGGCCCAGAGTTATTGTGTTTAAGAAAACTACAGGAAGGCTATGTAACCAACCTCCCTCTCATTTTGCTGCAGTGGGATTTTTGCAGAGCCGTGCTGCTAGGGGGTGCTGATTATTTTTATTTAAATCGTGGTGCTTGGGTTTCTGGCAGATCAGGTGTGAGATGGAGCAATCTTGGATAAAAGGGGATGCTGAATGGATGTTTACATCAGTAAATGTGGTAAATTGGTAACTACAGTGTGGGCCTCCGTGGGTCGCCCAAGGCAAGATGTTCATGTCCCATCTCCCTCTCTCTGGCACCAGTGTCAGCAGTTCGGTTGTCCTGTGACTTGGGTTCCAGTTTTGGGCTCTGCCTGTGGTCTTCCACAAATTGGGCAAGGGTAAGGCCGGTGGCTAAAATTCTCGGAGCCACAATATTCTTCATAATAGAACTGGAGAGAGGCTGCATTATTAAAATAAAATGTTTGTAAATCTATCTATATTACAGAAATAGAGTCTTGGTTAAGACCCGAATCCTTGTGACTTGCCTTGGGCATTTCACTGAACTCAAAAGCTGGATTTAATTATGTGTCTTTGGTCAATTTAATCTCAAGTTTGCCAAGCAGCTTCCAAGTGACTTGACCCATAAAAGACCTTAGTTTAAAAAAGAAAAGTATCTTATTGATGTCTCTCCAAGAGTATTTTAAATCTAGCCTAATTAAAGATGGAAATTCAATGTATTGGAGGAGTAGTGAAAGCAAGTAGGCTAGGGGAGAAAAGTAATTTTAAATTTTTTTGAGGGGGGGAAGAATCCTAAACCACCACAAAGTGGGTATAACCACAGATATGACTTTATAGAGCCCAAGTTTTAATAGCTATAACACTACAAAGAAGCAGTTAGCAAATGTTTTTGCTAAAGGTTCAGAGAGTAAACATATTAGGGTTTGAAAACTCTGTGGTATTATAACTATTCAACTCTGTCATATAACGTGAAAGCAGACCAGGAAATGGAAGTGGCTGTATCTCAATAAAATTTTATTTAGAAAAACAACCAGTGGGCTAATTTGCTAACAAAGGATAGGAGACTTACCTACTGAATTCACGGGGAATAGGGAGGTCGTCCAGAGCTAAATCTTCATCCACAGTAACAGGAAGGCCATAGATGAGGCCTAAATGTGACACACTCAGCAATAGCCTGTTATATATCATGGTGTATATGTTATAATATACTATGCATATGTAGTATATATGGTGTGACATATGACATATGTATAGCATTATTATGTACATACTATTATATATAGTAAATCCATTATATATAAGGATAGTGGCAACTGCCAAAAGAAACGGTTAAAAGAGATAAGTAGTTATTATAGGGTAAGGTAGTAATTGCAGAAGGAATATGGCTGGGTGTGGCAGGTTTTTTGGGTTTTCTTGAGATAGGGTCTCTCTTTGTAGTTCAGGCTGGCCCTGATCTCAGCCTCCAACTCACATCACAGCAATCCTCCTGCCTCTGCCTCCCGAGTGCTGGGATTACAGGCGTGAGCCACCTCGCCTGGCACTGTGGTGTGTGGTACTGATTGCTGCTGGACGTGAGACTCCATACCCAGTATTGTACATGGTTAACCAGATTGAACCCGGGTCCTTGCGCTTGTGAGACAGGTGCTGGAACCACTGAGCTAAATCCCTGGCCCTGGCAGTTTTTAATATAAACCTCCAATTGAGGTTTATATTAAGAACCAATTTATTCTTTTAATTCATGTATAGGTAAAGGTTTAGATCAAAATATAACAAGTATCCCCTTAGTGATGATAAAGGAGAAGCTAACCCTTCAGACAGTTTTGTTCCTGAAGCTAAAGCATTTGGGAAAGTAAGACTAAAGGTCCTGCTTCTACCAGGCGGATGTGACCCTGCATCACGGAGTGTAGCTCACAAGTAGAGAAGGTTGGATTTTACCTGCCAGGCACCTGGAGCAGTGCACAGTCCGCACCGTGGTATGAGGCCAGCAGTGGCCAGTGGGGCCACCGGTGCGTCAGTGTGAGAGGAGGTCTTTCCCCTGTCTAAGCCGTAGGAGAGGGAACGAATGATGTCGGCTCCCACAGAGAGCAGAAGTGTGTCTCCCTGAGTCCCTCCCTCTTTTCTCTCCTAGACGACCTGCTTCTGGAAGGTTTCAACAACTACACATTTCTCTCCAATGGCTTTGTGCCCATCCCGGCCGCACAGGATGACGAGATGTTCCAGGAGACGCTGGAGGCCATGTCCATCATGGGCTTCACTGAGGAGGAGCAACTGGGTAGGTTTCCCATGGGCCCCAGAGGGACCCAGATCTGGTTTGTGGCTCCCTGGGGTCAGGACAGACCACTGCTCCAGATCCCCTGTTTCCTAAGAAGAAAAGTAGAAAGAAAAGTGGCCGAGTTAGGGCTGTTCCAGCTGCCAGTGTCCCCAGGTGATTCACTTAACATGTAGACAGTTTCAAGGAAGCTGCTTCAGGTGCAGCAGGATCTAGGGGCTCAGGTTTCTTTAGAATCTGGTTCCACTACCATTACTTGGTCTCCATATCGGCTGCCTTTGGTGACAGTCACATGGCCGCGTTCTAATCTGTGCATCTTTTGGATCGCTGTCTGCTTGGGTCCGGAAATGGAGCCTTCTGACTGCAGCTGGGGTGCAGGGTCCCGAGCTACTCATGCTGCAGGGCCATCGAAAGCTTGGGGAGGGGTTGGAGAGCTCTAGGGATGAACCTTGGTCCGAGAGTGGCGATGCCGCCTCGCCGGCAATGGGGCACTTGGGGCTGAGAACGGGACGCCTTGGAGGGATTCTTGGTCCCAACACTGTGCTTCCGGGAACACTTTTCCTCCTGGTTAGAATGTGCCCTGGCGGCACAGGGCGAGGCCGTGGGAAGTTTCCCTGTCTTCTCACGGTCCTCTGCAGCCCAGGGCATCACTTATTGCTGAAAGGCAGCGACTCCTTCGGTGATAACCTGGACCCCAGAGCAGGAAGGCTCTGTGCCTTACTGAGGAGTGTTGGCTGTGGCTTTTGGCCAGGGTCCTATGTCCAGACTCCAGGGCCAGGGACTCCCCAGGGATGGCTCATGTCACTTGGGACATGGGTCAGTTTTGCTTCTAATCTTAGTTTTAAAAACATACAAGTTATGATGAAGTACTTGCTGCATGCCAGGCATTTGCTAAATCATTTTCCCCTTTAAGATACCACGATGTTCAGTGGAATTCTATTTAAATAGTTAAAAAAGAAAAAAAAAACCTGAATAGACTAAAATGATTGAGAAAGGATTTATTAAATTATTGTCATTGTGAAAAAAATTGGGGCCACTTAAATTACTTTGGAATGTTTTTGGAAAAGCATTGGGAATGCTTAAAATGTATTTAAAGTAGAAGTATCAGCTGGCAAATATATGCTGAATGCCTTACTCTCTCAGCCCTTCTGGGAGGTAGCTGTTCTTCTCAGTCCATACATGGGGAAATGTAGGCACAGAGAAATGAGTACATTTGTCCAAGGTACACACAGCAAGTTGCTGGTGCACAGCTCATTCTTGGATCTTGGGGCCTCCCGAGCTCCTCTTATAGTTTGTGGAAAGGGATCTTTTAGTTTTTATTGTTTCATTTTGAGATAAGGTCTCACTATATAGTCTGGGCTTATCTTCACTTCACTGCTTTCCTGCCTCAGCCTCCTGAGTGCTGAATTACAAGGCTGTACTGTCATGACTGGCACAGGACAGGGGATTTTTCAGCTATAAGAACCCTTTATAACCTGTATCAGGGCCAGGCAGAGATGCAAGCTAGAAAAAAACATGGTTAACTATAGTTCCTATCGCTGGGCAGGAAGAGATATCCATCCCTCCCCGAGACAAGTCTCCCGTCTCAGCTCCTTTCTTGTCTGGATGCTTTTCAAAGAGACTGTGGCCATGGGGTACTTAGTAGGTCTTCAGCTCCTCTCTGGTACTTGCTAATCTCCTTTCAAACCACGGAGGATGGGTCAGAGGCCCAGGAGCTTGACATGCCCAAACCTTGGCCTGGAATTTCTTGTTTGTTTTCCCAGTGTTTACTTTTTTTCTTTTTGAGAGAGAGAGAGAAGGCCTCTCTTTTGTAGTTTAGACTGGCCCTGAGCTCAGCCTTGAACTCGCACCAATCCTCCTGCCTCTGCCTCCCAGAACTGGGATTACAGGTGTGAGCTACCATGCCCAGCACTGTGGTATGTGCTTCTGATTGCTGGTGGACGTGAGTCTCCACATCCAGCATTGTTGTATGTGGTTACTGGATCCAACCTGGGCCTTGTATTGTGAGACAGGCACTGGAACCACTGAACTAAATCCCTGGTCCCCAGTGTTTACTTTTATAGCTCCCTCTATTTTGAGCCAGGAAAGCTGGAGTTTCACTGAAGTACAAATTTCCTAATAAATAAATATGAGGAGCTGGAATAAGTGTGAGAACCCTCGCACAGGGCCCTCTAGGTACTGAGACAATCTCACCGTGAGAGCCTTCACTTGATCACATTTAAAAAGATGCTTTATATAAGGTCACCTTCACGGGTGACAATGAACATGTCTTTGGAGACCCCCATTCTACTACGACGAGTGGGTGACATTATTTAGGGCCATAATGGGCCGTGCCTTTTGCTACACTGTCTCCCCGACAAACCTCATGGGAAGACAACCTCCATTTTGCAGAGAGGGAAGCTGAGCTCCGCAGGGCCAACTGGGCTTGGAGCCCAGGACTGTCTGGTCCCCAGGGCGTACTTCCAACCCTGCCAGCCACCCCCACATTTGCTGCTCTTGGGCCCTTTCTAGTCGAGCACTTTGCCACCCACTAACTCTTACCATTTGTTCATCTCTGTGCCCTGGGTATGGTCACCACTCTTGGCCATTGCTGCGATGACATTAACTATGCCAGAAAGCACAAGGGCATGGCTCCTAATCCAACAGGAGGGAAAATTTGGCCACCACAGCCTCTGAAACTACTTTAAAAAATTGACCCTCAATTCTAAAACATAGATTTCCTATTCAACTCTGCATTTTCATCATCATTCGAAAAATCAGAAATCCCTCAACACTGGACATACCTGCCCCGTGATTACCAGACAGGAGTCACAGCCAGGTCAGTGGATCCCAGAGTCCCAGTATGTCTGCTCTGTCCAGTAAACCCGCAGACTGCTGACAGCTCCCGGCGGAGAACACCACTGCCACCTAGTGGTGAGGGGCGGGGACTCCCACTAAACATGTTACTATCACACAGGAGAGAGGAAGTATGTTCCAGCCGTAAATTTCAGTCATGCCAAGATAAACCCGAGTTAGGCTTCTCCCTTGGGATGAGGACTTCTTGCAAAGCAGAACTCTGGGTGGCTCGTCTCTGCAGGATTCTGCAGCCATTGGCTGCTGTCCTCCACCTGCCCGGCCATTCATCCCTCATGTCCCTCCTTTGCTCGCCACACTTGTCTGGACCCTGGACTAGGCTCTGAGAGTTCCGAGGGCAGGTTCCCTATTCTCCAAACCCTCGCGGTCTTGGGAGGGTTTGTTACACAAAGACCACTGTCACCATAATATGGGCTGGGTGTACTGGGAGGCTCCAAGGGTCATAGGAACGCAGGGTATGAGTCTGGAGCCACCTGGACAAATGGGAAAACTTTTCTGCCTCCTTCACCCTAAGGTGAGCATGGTGTATATCCAGTGGCGATGTGAAGAAGCACAGGGGCTTTTCATCTTTATTGACTATGATGTACATTTAGAAAAATGTGTATGTCCCAAGTGACCATTCAGTGAATTTTTATAAGTGGAACATACCCGCGGAAGTACTGTCTGCTCTAGTAGGACACCACCAGCCTCGGGGGCCCGTCCTGCTCTTCCCACATCTTCTTGTAGCTCAGCATCACAGATACCTGACTTCTGACAGCATGAGCTTTGCCAGCTCTTCAGTTTTCTATAAATGGACTTAATCTTTTCCTGTCTGTGTCTGGTGCCTTCTTCTTGTTATTCGTGTCTATGAAGTGTCAGTTTTGACTCCCGAAGTTGCGAGTCATTCATTCTTGTTGTTCTGTAGAATTGACCAACACTCCTCTGTAGATCCTGGTCGTACGTACTTGGGCCTTTACAGGTCATGCAGTATCTGACACGACTGTTCCACTCAACCACTGGAGCAGGCAGACGGCAAAAGGCAACATTGACATGGTTTCTCTGCTCTTCTCTCCCTCCCTCAGCCATACTGAAAGTGGTGTCCTCCGTCCTCCAGCTGGGAAATATTGTCTTCAAAAAGGAAAGAAACACAGACCAGGCATCCATGCCCGATAACACAGGTACCTCCCTCCTAGTCCTGACAGCTGATGGGTTTGGGCTGGGAGGAGAGCCACATGCTGGCCCTGGTGAAATGTGATCTGTGTTATCCGTGGTTTGACTTTCTGAAGATTCAGTTACCTGTGATCACCTTCCATCCAAAAAATGCAACTCAATATAAGAAGGCAGCTTGCGAGCAAAACGCCGCATTCATATAACTTGTACTCTGATGTTTTGTAATTGCCCTATCTAACTGTAAGTTGTTGTTGTTATTCTCTTACTGTGCCTGATTTATGATTAAACTTTCCCATAGCTGTGTCTGTGTAGAAAAAATCATGTGCAGGGTTCCATACCACCTATGACTTCGTTCACCCACTGGGGGTCTGGGGACATGTGCCCTGTGAATCAGGGATCCAGGATTTTCTGGGTGAGGGGCCTGGAATACAAACAGCTGGACTAGGTTATCACTGCTGACTTTGCTCTTGTTTTAGACTTTCACTACTGAGAGTTCTTTTTTTTTTAAGGTTTTTTTTTTTTTTTTGAGATAGGGTCTCACTTTGTAGTTCAGGCTGGCCCTGAGTTCAGCCTCCAACTCACATCACAGCAGCCCTCCTGCCTCTGCCTCCCGAGTGCTGGGATTACAGGCATGAGCCACCACACCCAGCACTGTGGTATGTGGTACTGATTGCTGCTGGGTGTGAGTCTCCACGTCCAGTATTTATGTGGTTCCTGGGGATCAAACCCAGGCCCTTGCGCTTGCAAGACAGGCGCCGGAACCACTGAGCTAAATCCTCGGCCCTTCCACACTTGTTAAACAAGTCTCTGTCCCTCTGCTCCCAATACTGGGGATTGACCCCCAGGCCTTCACATTACCCAGGATTGACCTAGACTTGCAAATACTCCTGCCTCAGCCTCCCAGCATACTGGGAGTACAGGCACACATCACTATAACTGGCTTAAACAAATATTTATTGAGTGCCTACTGTATACCAGGCATTGACTGTAGTTGGAGGCAAGGCAGGACTAATCCAGTACTTTTGAATTTTTCTTTTTTAAATTTTGAGACAAGGTTTTGTTAAATTGCCCAGACTCGGCTTGAACTTGTGATCTTCCTATCTAACCTCCCAGAGTGCCAGGATTATAGGCATACCCACCAGGATTGGCCCTTCTTAGGGCATGCATGGTCTCATTAGGAAAAGACTTCACATTTCCCTCAGATGAGGGGTTCCAGTAAGATGCAGGAGCCCCACTAAAGTGTGAACATAGTTGGGTTAGAGGACACTAAAGAAATGTTCTTCTTATCTGAAATTTACACTTAGTTAGGAATCGTGCCTCCCGCAGTCTGGTAGCCCTGTCACCTGGCCACTGCGGGTTTCTAGCCTGCAGCAGCACACACGGTATTATAACAGCCCATGTGTCCTTTATGCAGCACTGAGGTTAGGAGTATATTTAGAGTTAGGGCTACTTGCCTTTCAAAGGGAAGTGCACAGGGCAGGCAGCATTGCTGTTCCCCTCTCCCCAGCTGGGTCCTGTTCTCTTGTCTGGACCCGCATCCAGGAACCAAAGCCATATTTTCTCCCATCCTCTTCTGGTCCACTTTTACACACTCAGATGTGTGCCTGAGCAATGTAGATGGGTTTGCAATTTACACAAATTAGCACCTGGTGTTTTTCCTCAACACTTGTCATTGTCTAGGTCATCTCTTAAATACACCCACTCCCAATGTGGTAACAAAAAAAGCTCCCAGACATGGCCGAGTGTCCTCTGGGAACATGATTATCTCCAGCTGAGAGCGATGGTACTTAGAGACTGTTCCCTGTAACCGCTACCTAGAACTCCGTTTCATTCGATTCTTGCACCTGGCCACACTAACAATGCTGAGATGCGTGTCCTAGAAAAACGGAGCAAACATTCAGATCTGGCCTTCTGCACACCTTCCCCACTTAATCCTGTTGACAGCCCAGCAAGGTACCTAGTTACTAGCAAGGAAAGCATGACCTCAGGACTTTAAACAGCTTGGCTGGAATCATGTCATTTGGAGGGAGACAGGACTTGGGCCTTGAAGGATATTTCTGTCCACCCTGGCATCATCTCTTAGTGAAACACGAAGGGTGAGGTCACCAGTGACCATGGTCCTTAGGACTCACCCAGCTGGGGTTCATGACCCCAAGGTTCCCTTCTCCCAGAGCAGCCTGGGGACGCACAGATGGCACATGTCCACATAGTAGGGCACCACCCTCTGGACCTTCTTTTCCATGATGCACTCAGGATGTTTCTCTTCTCCTCCAGCTGCTCAGAAAGTGTGCCACCTTGTAGGAATTAACGTGACAGATTTTACCAGAGCCATCCTGACCCCACGTATCAAAGTTGGACGGGACGTAGTACAGAAAGCGCAGACGAAGGAGCAGGTAATGATGCTTTTGACCTGTATTCCTGCAGAATGCTTAATCTGTCCATCCATCCATCTCTCCACTTCTCCACCCATTTGCCCATCTAATCACACACCCACCTACCCACTCATCAGTCCATCATCCTGTCCCTCTTCGTCCCCTCCATCCACTCACATCCAACATCTGTCTAACATCGTCCGTCCCCTCATCCATCTATTGACCCATCCACCCGCTGCAGCCATCCACCCAGCCATGTGTTCGTCCACTCACTCACCCACCTATCTGCCCTCCCACCCATTTTCTCTTTATCCCTCATCCATCCAGTACTAGAATATTCTAGGTTTGTGGCAGTTTTTGAGGACACACTGCTAAATAAAACCAGCAAGATCCCTCCCTCATGGCCTCACCTTGGTGTCCCATTTATTGGTACAAGGTCTGGCCTTAGAGCGTTACCTGTGGAAATGACTGGCTGCCCCTGCGTGACCCTGGGCTTCCAGAGTCCCCTTGCCCGAGGATATTTCATTATCCACACAATCATTCCTTAGGTCTGACCACTTTTACAGCCTCTAATCTGCTCAAAGTAGAGGTAATCTACTTTTTAGAGGAATGATTAAAGGTCAAGAGAGAGTAAAATGCGCATCTCCAGTCTGGCTCCCATGGCGGTGCACCTCCTGGGAATAACTGTGTCCCCCATGTCGCTGCAGGCTGACTTTGCTATCGAGGCTTTGGCCAAGGCCACCTACGAGCGCCTTTTCCGCTGGATACTCAGTCGAGTCAACAAAGCCTTGGACAAGACCCATCGGCAAGGGGCTTCCTTCCTGGGCATCCTGGATATTGCTGGATTTGAGATCTTCGAGGTACAGCCTAGTGGGATTGTGGTGGCTACAGTTGTGGTCTTGTGGGACGAAGCGTCCCCTTACAGAAGTCATTATGGAAAAAAGCATGCAACTGGCCCTTTTAGAGTGGGAAGCTATCTAGTGAAGGTTAGCTAGAGTCTCACTGAGTCCTGATTACTTGGTCACTTCCAAGCCAAGTACTATTTTCCAGAGTCTTGGAGTATTTCAGGTAGCTCAACTATGGTTACCATGCCGCTCTCCCATGCTTGGAGGAAAAGTGTCAGAGAAAGAGAAAATCATGGGCTATGTCTGCAGCAGGATTCCTCTGTCCCTGAGCCTTGCTGTCCCATCTGTGAAGGGTGCTTAGATGCAGGACAGGCTCGAGCAGGGCAGGGACTCCCCGTGGGTGCTCACCCCACCTGGCCCGTGTCACCTGTGCAGGTGAACTCCTTCGAGCAGCTGTGCATCAACTACACCAACGAGAAGCTGCAGCAGCTGTTCAACCACACCATGTTCATCCTGGAGCAGGAGGAGTACCAGCGCGAGGGCATCGAGTGGAACTTCATCGACTTCGGCCTTGACCTGCAGCCCTGCATTGAGCTTATCGAGCGCCCGGTGAGGGACAGGGGGTGCTAGTACGCATGCGCGGGGTTGCCTTCTCCCCTCATGCTTGGTTTTACCTCACCCAACTCTGAAAGGCTGTAAATTGATTCCAAGCTAGCTCACATTTGCAGTACCCAAAATTTAGGTAGTTTTTATTCTGTCCCCTTCCTCCCCTTCTTTCTTCTCTTCTTTTCCTTTCCCTTTCCCATTCATCCCTTCCCAAAAGATAGACTTTATTTTGTTTACTGATAAATTCAAAACTCCTAGAACTATAACAGGTGAACAATAAATGATGGTTGACACATTATTATGATTATTGTTACACTTTGTGGTACTGGGTATTGAACCTAGGATCTTTGCCCTGAGCTATACCTCCAGTCCTTTTTTATTCTTTATTTTGAGACAAGTTCTTGCTAAGTTGCTAGGTTGTCCAGCGGAGTTCAAACTTGCAGTCTTCCTGCCTCAGCCTCCCAGCACCACCAACCCTGCTGATTGAGTGAATATTTGCTGATCAGCTGCAATAGGCTGGGTTCCTCCTCTAAGGACTGGGGATGTAACTCTTGAGTGAGACAGACATAGCCCTTCCCTTCATAAGAAACCAGACGAACAGTGCAAAGTCACACTCCTAAAAAGGGCGCCATGGAAAATGATGGGAAGGCCAGCTTTGGACAGACAGATCAGGAAGCTCACTCTGGGTTCAGAAAGCAAGACTAGTCCAGGAGGGCGAATACCAGGTGAAAATTGGTGATGTTCTTGCCTCCTCAGCTTAGATCCTCCCAGCCACAAGGAAATGCTTTATTGAAAGAAGTCACGGGTGAATTCATAAGGAACCAAAGCAACAAATTCGGCAAGATTTTCAAACTTGTGATGTTGCATGTTGTCCTCTAGGGACAGCAGTGCACGTTGTGTTTTGTGGTTGGCCAGCGCCCCCCCCCTTTTATTCATGGCCTTAAGGTACTTTGAACATAGACTGGGGAGTTGGGGTAATGGAGGCAAAAAGCCGTCTTAGATGTAAGTAACTGGTAACAACCTAGGGATGCCTCTGCACTGTGTTTAGGTGACAGGCTCTTCCTGGTGAGCCCGAGGAACCTCTAGTCTCACTGGGTCCCTGCCCTACTTGTCCTCCACAGAACAACCCCCCTGGCGTGCTGGCCCTGCTGGATGAGGAGTGCTGGTTCCCCAAAGCCACCGACAAGTCTTTCGTGGAAAAGCTGTGCTCAGAACAGGGCAGCCACCCCAAGTTCCAGAAGCCCAAGCAACTCAAGGACAAAACTGAGTTCTCCATCATCCACTATGCGGGGAAGGTACCAGCAGGCGGGCCCAGGGCGTACTCTGTCCCAGGGACACCCAGGGGATGGCAAAGTGGGATCCAACAGATCAGACCTCAAGCAAGTCCTCTGTGTGTCTAAGTATCCATTGAGGGATGTTTCAACGCTGGCAGTCAGGCTGTTCTCTCTTGGAGACTCTAAATCCTCTCTGCTACAAAGTGAAACCAACAGGAAAGTCCAGCTGGAACCAGCTGACCAGCAGATCTGCCCTTGCATTTAGCTGAAGTCTCCCCACCATTGTCAGCCCGCTCCATCTGGGGAGCGCATGACAGCTGTCACCAATGATATATATATCATTGTAATGATCATCATTACGTCTTAGTGTCTAGTATAGTGGATCTTGCCTTCTGGCACTCAAGCGTCCTAATTAGTAGAGAAAAGACATGGTTAACTGTGGTTAGCCAGAATTGTATTGGCTTCCCAATATCCCCACTAAATCATGGAGACAAACATTGCCCTATACTAGGAGCCACCCAACGACAGCCCAAGGGCCAAATCTGGTCTGCAGCTTGTTTTTGTAAATGTAGTTTTATTGGAACATACTCATGCCCATTTGTTTATACATTGAGGTTGCTTTTAACTCAAAGGGAAGGGTTGAGTTGTAGTAACAGAGACTGCTCACCAAACTGAAAGTCTTGATCCTCTGGGCTAAGTTTCCCAATTCCCCTCTTATATTCAAGAAAACACATAGTCCTTTAATCATAGAGAAACAATGCATTCATTTTCCCAACTTTAGGAGTCTTTCCCAGCTGTCCTCAGATCGGGCCTTGTCATTATTCTAACAACCTGTATTTCATAATAACCCACTAGACCTGCATTATTGGTTTCCTTCCTGTTCCATGGTAATCAAATTTAGGCTTAGGTTACTGTCAGTATTTCCAGTCAGGATGTTCAAAAGCCTTATATATCCTTTTTCTTTACATCCTTATATCACAATCTTCAAGTTATAAAAATAATGCGTATCAGAATGTGGGAAAGAAGACCCCACACTCAATTTTAAAACTGATTATTCTTGGGCCTTTTCTGGGTGAGGCAGAGGTCAGGAAGAGCCTTGCTACCATTAGAGCCTTCTTTGGTGTTTTCTGAACTCACGGGCTTCATGCCAGACTCTGAAGAGGGGAGTGCCAGATGAGAGGGCAGCTAGGAGCGTGTGTGGGATGCAGAGCCCTTCCAGCAGTGCCCGCCATCTGTTGGTGCACAGTCCTTGATCTCTCTGTTTTTGTGAATCTATCAGTCTCTTCTCAGTGTTTGTGGAGATCCATCATGGCAGCCACAAATGTAACTTTCTCTCTGACCTCAAAAGACCTGGGAGAGGATGGGAAGGATGTGGTCTCTGCCCCTGACTGAAGCAGGGGCATCTGACCGATGGGGTGGCCCTCGCCAGGTGGACTACAACGCAAGTGCCTGGCTGACCAAGAACATGGACCCACTGAACGACAACGTGACGTCTCTGCTCAACGCCTCCTCAGACAAGTTTGTGGCTGACCTGTGGAAGGACGGTGAGTCCCTCCCCAGAGGTTTGAACATGCTGGTTCTCCACCTCATCCCACTGCTCCCTGACTTGGGAATCCCCTGCCCTGAGGACCCCTGTGCATGGAGAGAGCGCCATCTTGGCCTGGGCTGGCAGTGTCCTGTTGAAACGGTCATTATCTTCCTCAGTGTGGCAGCTGAGTCCTCCCTTCTGCCTGGGCCCGGCGAGGAGGTCCCTGGGCAGTAGCTGGAGGAAATAGTGTACCAGGCACAGTGAGTGGGGGCAGTTTTGTCCCAGCTCTGCCAGGGACTTCACATCATGGTGCGGTTTTGGACAAGCCCATGTTTGGATAAGCTTCACTGCCCTCGTTAGTAAACCTCGAAGACTCCAGAGTCCCCACCTCCCCTAAAATGATCGTGAGATTTAAGTTAGACCAGTGGTGCTCGACGTGAGCCAGGTCATGGGCCCTGCACGGCCTTTTGTGCCCCACCCATGCAGAGTCAGCAGGGTGGGGCAGGCCTGGGAACCTGCATTGCCCACACGTTCGGAGGTGCTGTTGGCCTGAGGATCTCTCTCTGCCTGCCTGTGAGCACCAGAGAGCAGATGTTTGTGGTGAACATCAGGGCTGGGCCCTGCTGCTTTGTCTCTGAGCCTTGGTCCTGTACCAAAGCCCATTCTGGAGGGAAAAGAGCCTGTGGAACAACACAGATGTCCCAGTGTCCACTTCGCTGAGCACTGATGAGCGTGCCAGGACCCACCTCTGAGTGTGCACTGTACTCTGTGCCCAGAACATTCCCACCCTGGGTTCCCGCGTGGTACCTCTTCTGGTCTTGGCTCAGATATCTGCTTTACTGTCAGATCCCCATGTCACCCTGCCTAATAAAAGCTCTGTCTCGGGCCGGGGAGTTAGGTCAATGGTTCCGGCGCCTGTCTCGCAAGCGCAAGGACCCGGGTTCGATTCCCCGGTAACCACATAACAATACTTGGTGTGGAGACCCACACCCAGCAGCAACCAGTACCACATCCACAGTGCCGGGCGTGGTGGCTCACGCCTGTAATCCCAGCACTCGGGAGGCAGAGGCAGGAGGATTGTGATGTGAGTTTGAGGCTGAGCTCAGGGCCAGCCTAAACCACAAAAGCGAGACCCTGTCTCCAAAAAAAAAAAAAAAGCTCTGTCTCCCCGTTACCCTTCTCCAGTTTTAATTTTAATTTTTTTTTTAGGTGTTTTTTTTTTTTTTTTTTGAGACAGGGTCTTGCTTTGTGGTTCAGGCTGCCCTGAGCTCAGCCTCGAACTCACATCACAGCAATCCTCCTGCCTCTGCCTCCCGAGTGCTGGGATTACAGGCGTGAGCCACCGTGCCTGGTTTAATTTTTTTTTTTTTTAAGACAGGGTCTCAGTAATTCACTGAGTTGTCCAGACTGGATTCCAACTTGCCACCCTCCTGCCTCAGCCTCCCCGAGCGCTGGGATTATAGGCATGTGCCATCCACTGTATCTGGCACCTTCTTTATTTTTCTAAGCACTCTTCACAGCTGAAATACTATTTGTTTATAGGATCATTGTCTGTCTCTTCCCATGAGTTACCTGTGGGATATAAGCTGTGGGACAGAGTTTTTGTGTGGCTCACAGCATATCCCTAAGGCCTGGTATATACTAGGTTTTCAGTAAATATCTGTGTGTAAAAGGTGGATTAAAGGCAAACTGGGAGAAGAGCACTTTGCATGTCTTATTTGCCTTTCCTGATGAGAGGGGGTAGATGTTGTTATTGCTGCCATTTTGTAGAAAGGAAAACTGAGGTACTACCCGGCCCCAGGCAAGGGCTTCTCGGTGAATCAAAGCAAGAACAGGATTTGCTGGGATGGGAATGGGGCTCCGCAGAACAGTCCCTGCCTGGCAAGCTTGAGGACCTGCATTCAATTCCCAGTACAAAAAAAAAGAACAGTATTAGCTCCCAAACCTCCATGACAAGAGCCGAGAGACTTGTGTTTTGTGTCGCTCAAGTGCTGTCTGGATTTCCCTTGGGGACAGTGTTGGCAAGGCCCACCCGCATCCCATACTCCCCTCCTCCTGCTGGAGCTGAAAGCATTGGTTGTCAGAGGAGATGATAGTGTGGTCCCCCCAACAGCACCTGGGGGCCCCAGGTGATGTTCCCCCTCTGGAGACCCTCGCTTGCCACCCTGGGGCCAAGTCTCCAGGTTGTTGCAGGCTGAAGGGCCCCTGGGTGGGCGGAGGCTGACGCCACCTTCCATGTATCTCACAGTGGACCGGATCGTGGGGCTGGACCAGATGGCCAAGATGACGGAGAGCTCCATGCCCAGTGCCTCCAAGACCAAGAAGGGCATGTTCCGCACAGTGGGGCAGCTGTACAAGGAGCAGCTGGGCAAGCTTATGACCACGCTGCGCAACACCACACCCAACTTTGTGCGTTGCATCATTCCCAACCACGAGAAGAGGGTGAGGCTGCCTGGCGTGGCCCAGATGTCCCCCAGCAACATCATCCAGGGACAGTGGGGTGGCACTTGGGAGCCAGGGGGAAGGAGCAGGTCAACCTTGCTCATTCACTGCCCACCCCAAGTCTCCACCTGCCATATTATCTGAACTTGGGGCCTACTCCCCATTCCTGGTGGCCAAAGAAAGCAGGGGAGGAAGGTAGTGTACCCGAGATTATTCAGCTGGGGATGTTGAAGCCATAAAGCCACCTGCCCTTTCATTATTCTAGGAAATATTTACTGAGTGGCTGCTGTTTGTACTTGGGTACAGGGTTGGGAAAACTGAAGACATCTTTAACTGTCACAACTGGAAGGGGACTTTCAATGTCTCAGGGGTAGAGACTGGGTAGGCTGCTAAACCTCCCACAGTGCCCAGCGTGCTCCCACCACACAGAACCTCTCCTGAATGGCAGCAGTGCTGAGTGAGGGGGTGATGCGGGATAAGCAGCGGTGCAGAGCGAGATGAAGGGACAGGTGGGCAAACACGGCCTGCCGCTTCCTGCTGGCATGTGTGTGAGGCAGGCTTAGGAAGATGTGCGCCTGTGGGTGCAGGGAAGGGCTAGACTCTGGAGGTCTTGTTGCTGGCCAGGTCCTGTCTCCCATCTAGGAAGCCGTGGGGAAGTTTGAGCAGAATAAGTCATGATCAGGTTTATATTTTAAAAGGGATGAGGAGCCAGAGGAGGCAGCACAGGAGGGAGAAGACCAGGTGCAAAGCTGCTGTGGTACTCCAGGTGGCAGGTGGTGGTGTGTCAATGGTAGAGAGAGGGGCAGTGGAAATACGGGCAGATGAGGAGAGATTTGGGAGGTAGAGGTGTAGTGTGAGTGATGGACAGGGTGTTGAGGAAGAAACTACGGGTTCTAGCCGAGGAATGCTCATGCGATCCAGCTCAGGGTAGCTTGTGGGAGACAGTGCCAGTGAATGGGGATGGAAATGCAATAGTGTCCTACCCTTCTGCCAAGCCAAGCCCGGAGCCTGTGGGTACCCCGGGACTGGGCATGGTGGGCCTGGGGCGTACCTGGGTCCCGGCCGAGTGCTCACTGTCCTTTCCTGCCATTATAGTCTGGCAAGCTGGATGCGTTTTTGGTGCTGGAGCAGCTTCGGTGCAATGGTGTGCTGGAGGGCATCCGCATCTGCCGCCAGGGCTTCCCCAACAGGATTGTCTTCCAAGAGTTCCGCCAGCGGTGAGACCCCTGGGGCGGTGGGAGACGGCTGGGTGCCAGGCAGTAGGGCTGTGCTCAGTGACTTCTGCCTTGTGTTTGAAGCTACGAGATCCTGGCTGCGAACGCCATTCCCAAGGGCTTCATGGACGGAAAGCAGGCCTGCATCCTCATGGTGAGCCCGGGCCCAGACGCTGCCCCAGAAGTCAGGCGCTGCCCTCTTGTCCTCTCTTGCCACTCTCTGTTTTGGGTGGAACCAACGGGAACTCTTCTCCCACCTCCCTCTGCAGATCAAGGCCCTGGAACTCGACCCCAACTTGTACAGGATTGGACAGAGCAAAATCTTCTTCCGCACGGGGGTCCTGGCTCACCTGGAAGAGGAGAGGGACTTGAAGATCACCGATGTCATCATGGCTTTCCAGGCCATGTGTCGCGGATACCTGGCTAGGAAGTAAGGAGTTTCTCACGTCCTAAAAGCTCCTCAAAGGAGCCCACACACATAAATATCGAGAGGGCTTTCTGGCCTATGTTACAATTTCCTGATTCTTGGAAATTCTGTGTTTTAAGATGTGTCCTCCTTTGAGCACTTTGAAGCAAGAAGTGCCTGCACTTTACACACATGCACCAGGTGTGAGTGTAGTGCTGCAGGAAGTAAAGCCTACAGCATCTGGGGTTTAGACCTGGGCTTTGTCCTTGCTTCCCTGCGGATCTACTACAAGTTACAGGGCCTCTCTGAGCCTCAGGCTTCTCCACTGGAAAGTAAGCATATTCACTCCTGCCTCATGGAGTTGCTCATGAGGATTCAGCGAAATGATGATTCCTGGAAAGGGCTGAGGACAGAGGCCGAGAACCCTTTCAGAAATGGTGGTATAGGAAAGAGGATCCGAGAAAGAGCATCAGGCCATAATGTGTCCATACCCCCGTGTCTCAGTGGGGATCACAAGACAGCACCATGGAACTCCTGATGGCCGTGATGGCTCCGTCTGTGAATCTTGGGGACGAAATGACCCAGGTTCTTTGATAAAGGTCACACCCTTTCGAAGACTGACTCAGGGAAGGTTCAGCAGCGCTGCATGAAGCATGTTCTCACTGAGTGTAAACCACACTTGCCCTCAGAACCCCAGAGCCAAAGCTCTTCGTCATCAACTGGACCCAAAACAGTCAGGACTAGATTTGGGAGACTGTCCAACAACAGACCCAACTTGCGAAGCTCTCTAAATTCTTGATTGGCATCCTCCCCACTTCCAAAATAACTGGACCAGTTCTTCACTGTTGTGTGGTTTCTCACAGCCTGTGTGCCTTTGGTGTCAAGGTTTAAGGTTTACAAAATACAACCAAGGGGAGAATGGGTTAGTCAGAAACTCACCAGCATAGGGGCATGAGGGATCCCTGTAGGAAAGACGGAATGCAGATGCGGTTCAATCTAGAACCTTCTCCCTTGTCCACTGAAAAAGGCTCTCGGCCTCAGATTATCTAAGAGGTGTGTGCCCAGACAGTGTGCGTGGGCCGATGCTCACAAGGACCTGAGCTGGAGAGAGGCGGGTAGGTGCATCCCGGGCAGGTTTGGGTTGTGCAGGGCAGGATGCTGTGGGCTCACAGCTTCCCGTCCCCTCTCCCCAGGGCCTTCACCAAGAGGCAGCAGCAGCTGACGGCCATGAAGGTGATCCAGAGGAACTGCGCTGCCTACCTCAAGCTGCGCAACTGGCAGTGGTGGCGGCTCTTCACCAAGGTGGGTGCATGGCTCTGCTCCCTTCTCAAGCTGTGAGGCCTTCTCCGTCCTTCGCCCCTCTCGAGCCCCAGATGGGAGCCAAGGGGTGATGGGAAATGGAGGGCTTGCACTACAGCCCTCCTACTACGGCAAGTGGGTTTTAGCCTTGACCTTGCAGATCCAGGCCCTTGTGCCACCTCAGCATCTTTCACACTGCCCTTCTATGGACCTACCCACTTCTCTCTGTCGCCCCTAGAAGCCACCGTCCTGATCTCATCTCTGTAATTTCATTATTTGGGTGCTAAGGTTGCAGCTCAGTGGTAGAGTGCTTGTTAGCACACCCATGGCCCTGGGCTTGATCCTCAGCACCAAAGTAATGACAGCAACAATAATACATAATTGGAATCCCATAGCAGTTAGCCCTCAGATGGCTACCCCACCCATGCGCTTCTCTCTTTTCTTACTGGGGGAGGGTCAGGGCCCTTGGCATGACTGGCTTCTGTGGCCTTCCTGGTTGTGATCTACCATTGCCCAAAGGTGTTCAGTGGCAGCGAAGGGACTTCCCCGAGGGTTCTCTTGAACATATACATTGGCACAGACCTTTTTGTGGAGTGGGTATTTGAGTGCCTACCATGTGTCAGGCACAGGCCAGGGGAGACATAGCTATGGACAGTCATCGTGTTCTCTGGCCTCATGAATATCCACGCCAACCAGCCGATGAGACAAAAAAAGGCAGCACACAAACATAATGGCAGATGATGTTAAACACATGAAGAAGGGCACAGTGCACATCAGCCAGGTGGAAAAACAGGAGCTGAGAGAACTGGTGAAGAACTGGGGGGAAGCTGCTTCGGGGACTTGTTCATGTCTGTGGGTGCAGCCTCTGAAAACCATCTCGAAGAAGGAAGCTTGGGGGTTAAGGGTGCTTCTCGTGACTTGATTAACAGTGGCATCATTGCAGTTCCCAGGGCTTGGCAGATGAGTTCAGCCCTCAGTGGAAAACTTTAACTATTAAAAAAATGATGGCTAGCAAAAACTAACACTGCAGAAGGAGTACAGTGTAGGGCAAGACCTGTCTTGTGATTTTAAATGATAAAAGCAGAACACAGAGGAGGCAGTATGATCACCTGCTCTGGCTCTCAGAGAGCTTGGGTTGCAGGGGTGTCTCCCCAACCCTGGCTGCAGGTCTGGTTTGTTTTGTTTTGTTTTTTTTGAGACAGGGTCTTGCTTTTGTAGTTCAGGCTGTCCTTGAGCTCAGCCTTGAGCTCTCAGCAATCCTCCTGCCTCTGCCTCCCAAGTACTGGGATTACAGGTGAGAACTACCATGCCTGGCACTGTGGCTTGTGGCTATTGGGGATCAAACCCGGGCCCTTGTGCTTGCAAGGCAGGCCCTGGAACCATAGTGCTAAATCCCTGGGCCTGCAGGTCTGTTTTTGAAGCAAGTGTCTAAGGGCTTTAGATGATGCTTTTGATAGGGAGATGGCAGAAGAGGACTCTTTGGCTCTTTTTCTCGGAAGGAATCATAACCAGTTCCAGTGGCAGCACTCTCTTGGGATGGCTCTAGGTTGCAGAAGGAGGAGACTTTTTCCTCCCTTTCTGTACTTTACGAATTCCTCAGTTTGGGGACATGGCTCAGTGCTGGGGCATCTGCCCCATACCTTCAGGCCTGGGGTTCCATTCCCAACACTGCAAAAATAAACAGCGACAAAACAGTTCCCCTGCCTTGCAAGTTAGTGTTTGAACCCAGGAATCCTGTGCTGTGGGGGGCCTGTTCCATGCATTCTGAAACATTCATCACTCATGCCAATAGCACTGCCCACCCTCATGCCACAACCACTAATGTCCCTAAACATTGCCCAGCATTCTCCAGGTCAGTGTTGGGGCCAGAAGTGTTTCTAGCTTGGCACTGCTGATCTGATCTATGAGAGAATGTAGCCATCTGGCCTCTAAAACAAAACCCGGCCTCTGTGTCACAGGTGAAGCCACTGCTGCAAGTGACGCGGCAGGAGGAGGAGATGCAGGCCAAGGAGGATGAGCTGCAGAAGACCAAGGAGAAGCAGATGAAAGCGGAGAGCGAACTCAAGGAGCTGGAGCAGAAGCACACACAGGTGCAGTCAGGGGCAGTGGCCGGGCTGCAGGGAGGGTTGCGTGCCCCACTGAGGCTGGGATGCCTCCACTCACCGGCCCCCTCCACCTTGAGCAGCTGGCCGAGGAGAAGAACCTGCTGCAGGAGCAGCTGCAGGCAGAGACCGAGCTATATGCGGAGGCCGAAGAGATGCGGGTCCGGCTGGCAGCCAAGAAGCAGGAACTGGAGGAGATCCTGCACGAGATGGAGGCACGGCTGGAGGAGGAGGAGGACCGGGGCCAGCAGCTGCAGGCCGAGCGGAAGAAGATGGCCCAGCAGATGCTGGTGAGGCATTGCTGAGGCTGCCTGTGGGGGCAGCAAGCCGCTGGTACCTGCACTGCGGGCACCAGACCAGATAGGCCCTGCTGGACACAGACAAGGCTGAGGCTTGAAAGGGAGGCTTCTGCCCCAGCCACAGAGCTAGAGTAGGGATTTGAATACAGGTCTCAGATGCCCATGCTATCTTACTATCCTGCTATCCTGCCTTCTGTGTGCTGCACCCCATCCTGATAGCAGCCTTCTGCGAAGGCCAGATGTAAGAGTGAGTTACTGCTGCATGACAAAACAGTCCAAATTTAGCAGTTGCAACTAGTATTTGTCTCATGCGTTTAGGAATTTGGGAGGGGCTAAGCAGAGTGATTCTGGTGGAGTTACTAAGAGGTTGCGATCACCGTGTAAGAAAAGGTCATAGTCCAGTGCTGGGCGTGGTGGCTCACGCCTGTAATCCCAGCACTCAGGAGGCAGAGGCAGGAGGATTGCTGTGATGTGAGTTGGAGGCTGAGCTCAGGGCCAGCCTGAACCACAAAGTGAGACCCTGTCTCAAAAAAAAGAGAAAAGGTCATAGTCATTTGCATGCTTGCTTGAACTACAGGATCCATCTCCTGCTGTTGGCAGGAGGCCTCAGTTCCTTGGCATAGGAGCTGCTCAGGTGCTCTCGGAGTGATCAAGATGGAGAGGCCTGCAGTGCCTTTCATAGAGCAGCCTCTCAAGTCATGCTCCATAACTGCCTCCTTGGAGGGATGAGTATCAGAGTATTTGTGGACATACTTCAGAACCACTACAGCATTCGCTCTCCCCATCTTACAGATAAGGAGACTGAGGCTCCACAAGTCCAAGTAGCTTACTCAAACCCTTTACAGCAGAGTGTGAGTGTCACCAGGCCTGGCCTCTGTGTGTCAGCTCCAGAGCTCCCTGAAGGTGGCTTTGTCCTAAGGAGGGCTCTGATTCCTTTCCCTCCTGACAAGGACCTAGAGGAACAGCTGGAGGAGGAGGAAGCTGCCAGGCAGAAGCTGCAGCTGGAGAAGGTCACGGCTGAGGCCAAGATCAAGAAACTGGAAGACGACATACTCGTCATGGACGATCAGAATAACAAACTGTCCAAAGTAAGTGGCATGCAGATTCTGTCAGATGTGCCAGGCTCTCCAGTGACAGCGGGGCTTCTGGGACATGGCACTTTTGGTCTCAAAGGCAGAGGAGCCTTGGCCAAGTGCGAGTGAGTTGGTCACTCTTAGCAGTCACCACTGACCAGCCCACGAAGGGGCTCTGCTAGTTCCTGAGCTGCTCTCAGCTGGGCCACTCTGTGACCCAGGCCATGTGAGACAGCAGGAACCAGTGATGACCGCTGCGATGGGGGCCCCGAAGGATGGACTCATTCTCTTATGTGCAGAATGCTCGCTGGTGGGCCAGGGCCTTCAGGAAAGCTTCCTGGAGGAAGTGAGGTGGACGGGGAAACCGGTAGGGGGAGGAAGAGTGAAGAGGGCAACAGGACAGTGAGCCTGCTGGCCTGTGGTAGGATGGAGACGGTCCCTTCACCTGAACACAGACATGGGGAGAGACCATGGCCTGTTTGGGAAATTAAGGATCTTCTCTTTGCCATTGAAAACTCTAGGCTGGGCCGGGGATTTAGCTCAGTGGTTCCAGCGCCTGCCTTGCAAGTGCAAGATCCTGAGTTCAGTCCCAGTAACCACCTACAATGCCAGGCGTAGAGACTCACGCCCACCAGCAATCAGTCACACATACCACAGTGCTGGGTGTGGTGGCTCATTCCTGTAATACCAGCACTCTGGAGACAGAGGCAGGAGGACTGCAGTGAACTCAAGGCTTGCCTGGGCTACATAGTGAGCGCAGGGTCAACCTGAACTGTGAAGCGAGACCCTGTTTCAAAAATACCTCTAGGCTGCCTTTGGTTGTAATGTGGGTTTTGTTTTCAGTTGTTTGTAGAAATGGCTTAAAGAAAAGCATAGATCGTGGAGAAAAATAAACAGCTAAGGTTTATTTTTCCTTCCTCCAAAGGAACGAAAGCTCCTTGAAGAGAGGATTAGTGACTTGACAACAAATTTAGCAGAAGAGGAAGAAAAAGCCAAGAATTTGACCAAGCTGAAAAATAAGCATGAGTCCATGATTTCAGAACTGGAAGGTAAAAAGACGTTTTAACGGGTATCTTTGAAACCAGGAAAATGAGAATGGAAATCCTAGAATAGCAGATAGCTCCCAGAGCTGCAGGCTCTCTGTCCACGCTCCCAAATCAGCACTTGGTGGCAAAGGTGCTTCCAGTCGGGCCTGCCTTTGTGCCTTTAGGAGACTGTCCAGGCCCTGACGACCAGGGCTGGGCCGATGTTCAGTGTGCCAGTTTTCTCTATGCAGAGTGCCCACGTGGAGGCTTCTCGCTGAGTGTCAGTCCCCCTGGTGGTGCCCACCTCCTGAGGCCCTGTCTCTGTTGCAGTGCGATTGAAGAAGGAGGAGAAGAGCCGACAGGAGCTGGAGAAGCTGAAGCGGAAGCTGGAAGGCGATGCCAGTGACTTCCATGAGCAGATTGCAGACCTCCAGGCACAGATCGCAGAGCTCAAGATGCAGCTGGCCAAGAAGGAGGAGGAGCTACAGGCGGCTCTTGCAAGGTAGCAGAGAGCATGGGCCATGTCACTGCACAATGAGGCTAGGGGGCGGGGGGCCAGCCAGATGTAGGGACTGCCTTGCTCGAGGTGGTCCCAGGCCAAGCCACAGCTAGGCTGTGATCTGCTATTTTAAATCATTTTTGTCATCTCAAGGAGATCTCTAAGCTGTGCAGGTTAGCAAGGTGCAGTCCTCTGTGTCCCTGGGACACTGGTGGGACATGTTCTGGGAGCTTAGGGGCACAGGTAGCTGGTCCCCAAGCAGTGTCTGGCTGCACTGTGAGATCAAAGGCCCGGGGCACTGGGTCTTCATCCTGGCGGGCCTTCTCTGGCAGGCTGGATGACGAAATGGCCCAGAAGAACAATGCCCTAAAGAAGATCCGGGAGCTGGAGGGCCACATCTCAGACCTCCAGGAGGACCTGGACTCTGAGCGGGCTGCGAGGAACAAAGCTGAGAAGCAAAAGCGAGACCTTGGGGAGGAACTAGAGGCCTTGAAGACGGAGCTGGAGGACACGCTGGACACAACAGCCACCCAGCAGGAGCTCAGGTGAGGAGCAGGGGAGAAAGACCACCTCTCACAGCAGATCCTGAATCCCTGTCACAGGACTCCTCAGGTCCTACACCAGTGGTGGCGAACCTGTGGCACGCGTGCCGCAGCGGGCACACAGAGCTCCATCTACTGACACGTGAGTCAAGTCGCCAGAGTAGCCAAGTACAGGGTAACAGTTGTTCCTCCTAAACTGAAGCCTCAGTATTCAGGCTAAATTGCAGTGTTGCCACTTTGCAATAAATAAGTGAGTTTTGGATTACAGTTTGGGTACTCAGCCTCTGAAAGGTTCACCACTGCTGTCTTATATACTCATCTTCCTGAGAGTATTTTGTTTCAGTAAAAAAAAAAACAAAAACTTGTTATGTTTAATCTCATTTTGTATCATAATAATGGTGTAGGGTCCATGAGAGAATAACTTAAAAACTATAGAAATGTATATACACACACTCAAAATCACCTTTATTCCCACCACAGTTAACATATCTGAGCAGTGTCTTTCTGAGACATTTTTGTCTGTGTCAATCTCTGAATATGGTTTTTTTTTTCTAAGTATAAGTTTTGTGCTAAAGGTTAAAAATAACATTCATCAAGTTAGTCTTTAATTTAAGGTCCACTGGAAGGAAACAGACAACAGCATAAAAGAAGAAGGGACCATCCACAAGATAATGAGTGCTGACTCCGGTTGGGTGGGATCATTTATTCATTTGACACACTGAATGAGTGTCATTTGACTGAGCTGAGAGTATATTTGCACCTGGGCCTGTGCTACCTTTGTGCACCCTGAGGTTTACTTCCTAAACTTGGGTTTTGTTGCTGTACTGCTGAAGCCCACCCTGAGGGAAGCATGATATTCTGCCCCCTTCCCACCTCTCCGTGATATGGAAAAGCACAAGGTGGTAAATAAAGTCTTGGGCTCCAGGTCCGATGGGCTTCAAGTTCCAGCTGTGTGTCAGCAGTTGTGCCGCCTTGTGCACTCTGCTTAGCCTGAGTTTCCTCATCTGCAAAGCAGGAACAAAGGTAGCCGCCTGGCAGGTTGTTTCTGAGGACTGGAGGACACACATATAATAAATTGAGCTCAGGGCCCGGCTTACCACAAGAGCCAGCATTAATATTTGAAGAACATTTTGCGATTGTCAGACGGTCATCCGGTTTGATTTTGGATATTTGTTTGCAAGCCTTGAGAGAAATTCTGGCCAGGTGACATGTTGACGAAATCCCAGGCCCAGAGAGGTTAGGTGAATCACCCTGGGCCACACAGCAAGGGAGGAGTGAGAAGGAGATTTTACTTGCGGGTCCTGGGAGAGTGTTTGCACCCTGCATGTAGTGGTGAGAGGAGAAGTCTGTTGCGCTGAGTACCATCCGCTTTGTCCTTCTTGCCAAGGGCCAAGAGGGAGCAGGAGGTGACTGTGCTGAAGAGGGCGCTGGATGAGGAGACACGATCCCACGAGGCCCAGGTCCAGGAGATGAGACAGAAACACACGCAGGTGGTGGAGGAGCTCACGGAGCAGCTGGAGCAATTCAAGAGGGTGAGTGCTGGCGGCTGTCGTGACAGCACACGCGTGAGCAGCAGGACCAGCATGTCAGCGGCTCCACGCAATGGTGGGTTGAGCCTCCCTGCCCCCAAATCTGAAATGCACCGAAATCCAAAGCTTTCTGAGTAAGAACATGACCCCGTGAGTGGGAAATTACACACCTTGTTCCATCATGAGTCACAGTCAAAATGCAGGTGTGTTAGCCTGGCGTGGTGGCACACACCTAGAATTCCAGCACACTAGGAGGCGGAGACTGGACAGGAGGATCACAAGTTCCAGCGCAGCTTGAGCAAGTTAATAACTTAGCAAGACCCTATCTCACAAAAATAAGGGCTGGTGAGGTAGCTCAGTACAAAGGCCCTGGTTTCAATTTTCAGTAGAGAGAAGGGGAGAAATTGAGATTGTCTGGGCTCCCAGCTACGGTGACCCGTCCGTCTGGTGAACCCAGGACTGTGCCCCACTGTGGTGGGAGCCTGTGGTGGAACAAAACCACTCCCCTTGCAGCCAGAAAATGAAAAGGATTCTCAAGCGGGTCAGTGTCCCATCGAGGACACACCCCTTGGGCTAACGACCTCCCATAAGTTCTGCCTCCTCTTAGCTGGGCCATCCGGGGCCCTGAGGGACGCTGAGGACCTGGACTGCAGCAGGACTGCACCCATTTCACACATGAAGAATCAGCTGCAGGGAGCCTAGAGGCAAGGAAGACTTCCCAGGGCCACACAGTGGCAGAGCCATGATCCAAATGTGCTGGCACCAGGCCTCCCTCCGGGCTGCCACAGGGCAGGGTGTGTAGTACACTGTCCCTTGGAGACAGGCAAAGATCTAACTCGCCTTAAAATCAGGAACATTTTCTGAAGAGTGGAGGAAAACTGTCATTTGATTTCAGGGGCAAGACAGCTCTCTCTGCCATAGTTGAGAGGGTAGAAATCGTTCGCTTTTTTTTGTTGGGCATGGGATTAGGATGATAAATAGCCGCACTTGTATAAAATTACCATATTGTGGGTACTTTTCTCTCCTATTGGAGGGTTTCCATGTACTTTTATCTCCAAAGGAGGGTTTTTGGCACGTGACCTTCTCCCTGGTTGTTCCCAGAAAATGCGAGTTCTGCCTCTGACCCCAGCTCCCCTTCAGTGTGGGATTGTCGCTCATCTGATTAAACGGCTGTAGAATCCCCTCAGAGCGGAGAGTTGGCAGGGGCTCCCATGACAAGTCACGGGAACGTTCTGCCCTGTGGATGCTGGCTCACCCGCACTGTTGGAATCTCAGCCTTGACCACGGTCCCTGTGCACAGTCCTGCTTATCAGACACCAGGAACTGCCCTAGCGCTTTACAAATACCGACACATTTCCTTACCTGCAGCCCTTATTCAAGTGCAGTTTCCAGGCCCTCGTCCCATGGGAAGGAGTCTCGGGACCTGCTTTGAGGGCCGTTGTCCAAGACTGAGCTCACGCTCACCCTCAGATGAATGAGTGGATGCTTGCTCAGGGCCATTACTCGGCATGTGGGCTCTGACCACTAGCCTTAGCATTCTGTTCATATTTTAGATAGAATATTTTGGTAGAATTATGCGACACATTTCTGTCTTCACATAGCTTCCTTTTTCTATGTTCTGAAGTGTTTTTTTGTTTAACTTTTATATGATTTAATATTCCTCCTTTCTGATACAGTTAGCTCCCAGCGCAATATTGAAGCATATCTGATCTTTCCACTTTCTTGTGGGAAGGTTGGGGCCCCAGGCAGGGGAGCTGACAGTCCCCAGCTGGATGTCATTAGATATAAGCAGGAACATGAAGTCACCCCACGTTCAGAGCCTGGGCTCTTTGGAAGGGCTTCTCTGGGGAGGCCACTCACAGAGAGCATGTCTGACCCTGACACACACGGAGCAGACAGAGGCTGAGAGCCTCAGCCTGCCACCCTGACCCCTCCCCCAGCGACAGGCTCAGGGGAACAGAGGTCTGCCCTGGAGCTCTGACAAGCTCAGGTCTGCCTGGGACCCTACATCCCTAAACTCGCTGAGGACTCCTAACAGCAGTCCTACCTTAGCCTCTCTTATGCCCACGCAGTTTGTAACAGTTCTGGGGTCTTAGGCTGGCCAAGTTTTTTGGGGATACTAGGTCCCCTGAGGCATGCACTACTAGTCTGTAATATTAATCCCAAGAGTCATGTTGTCTGGAAACTCCTGCACATTTCCAGGCAGGGCAGTGTCGCCGTGGCTGCCTGGATTTCCTCTGCCCTACAGGCCCGTGCACTTCTTGCTGCCTTTAGCCCTATAAGAAGCCCCTTCTCTCTTCTGTTTGCCCCACTCTTCTCCTTAGGGCAGCTCATATGTGCAAGGAGCAGGTTAGACATGTCACAGAAACCGGAGCTGCTGACAGACGTGGAAGGCCACGGGGAATGATGGGACACACTGCCATCCCATGTTTGGTGCCGGTTGTGCTTAGATCCAGCCGAGTTTGGCCTTGGAGGAAGCCGAGACTGCTGTTTCCACGTTTAGTTTGCTTTTTGAGTCAGAATTACTTGAGAGACGTGAGATAAATTCATCTATTTTAAGCCTATAGCTCAGTGAATTTTGACAAACACATTTATCTGTGAAACCACTTTTTATACTATAGACTATTAGGTTTTTAAAAAGAGAAGCAGAGAGGGCTGGAGATATAGCTCAGTGGTTCCGGTGCCTGTTTTACGAGCACAAGGGCCCAGGTTGATCCCCGGTAACCACATAACAACACTGGGCGTGGAGACTCACACCCAGCAGCAGTCAGTACCATGTCCCACTGTGCTGGGCGTGGTGGCTCACACCTGTCATCCCAGCACTCGGGAGGCAGAGGCAGGAGGATTGCTGTGATGTGTTTGAGGCTGAGCTCAGGGCCAGCCTAAACCACAAAGTGAGACCCTGTCTCAAAAAAAAAAAATCCCTAAAAAAAAAAAAGAAGAGAGAGTCCAGACTTTTGTGTGAAATTTATTAAAACACTGGCCACCAGGGCCGGGGATATAGCTCAGTGGTTCTCACGCCCAGCAGCAATCAATACCACATACCACAGTGCCAGGCGTGGTAGCTCGCACCTGTCATCCCAGCACTCTGGAGGCAGAGGCAGGAGGATTGCTGTGATGTGAGTTGGAGGCTGAGCTCAGGGCCAGCCTGCACTACAAAGTGAGACCCTGTCTCAAAAAACCTAAAAAAAAAAACACTGGCCACCAGCTTTTAAAGTACCAAGTGCCTCATATGGGAGGTGACAGCAGGTGTGATGTCATTGTGCCACCCCAGGCTCGGGAAAACAGAACCCAGAAATCTTATTGCTACTTCTGCCCCCTGGGATAAGGGAAAGAGGAGGACACCCATGTGGGCGCACATCCCCCAGCCATAACCCCCACCTCCTCACTCGGCCAGGCCAAGGCAAACCTGGACAAGAGCAAGCAGACACTGGAGAAGGAGAACGCGGAGCTGGCTGGAGAGCTGCGGGTCCTAGGCCAGGCGAAGCAGGAGGTAGAGCACAAGAAGAAGAAGCTGGAGGTGCAGCTGCAGGACCTGCAGTCCAAGTGCAGTGATGGGGAGCGGGCCCGGGCTGAACTCAACGACAAGGTCCACAAGCTGCAGGTAAGGGCAGTGCAGCAGCTGCTGGGACTTCCTGCTTTGTGGGAGGAGGCCCTTCGCTGGCAACTGAGGGCTTGTGGGCCTCCTCAGGGCAACATCCTCCAGTTACATGTTTCACTGCTCAGCTTAATCCACTCCAAGTATTTATTTAGCACCTGCTGCATGATGGGCACTGTGCTTAATCCTGAGATGCAACAGCAAGGAAGAAGATACTTCCCAGCAGGCTGGGGAGGCACTAAGCATTATGGACATAAAATTACCCTGGAAGGAGAGGCAGATTATGCTGCAAGTGCAGATAACAAGGATTCCTATCTGTCCTAGCTCAGGAGAGGGTTCAGAAAAGGCCTAAAACTGGACAGAAAGTCAACCAGGCAGAGGGCTCAGCATGTGCAACGGCCTGCTGGAAAGTGAGGAAGTCAGGTGTCAAGAAGTCCGGGAGAGCTGCAGTGCTGAGGTGGGAGCAGAAGCTGCCAAGTGCAGGGCCTGCAAGGGTTTCCTCGAGGTTTGCTTGGCTTTGCTCTGAAGCCCTCTGAGGTTTTTAGGATAACGAATGACATAATGTGTTTATCTTTGGTCTTTAGCTTTGAAGACACATTTGGCCTCAGTTTTTATTCATAGGAAACAGGAAGAAGTTTGGTATTTAATGTGCTTACAGCTTGGGGCAGCGGGAACACTGACTTTTTCTCCACACGCAGCCGAGTGTAGGGATTTTGCTCTTCTATGACAAGCCACATCCTGGAAGAGCAGAGTCAAGGTCACGTACATCCTTGATGTAAATGGAAGCGAAGGGTAGCAGGTTAACACCTCCAAAGAGCCTGCTGGAGACACCGGGCTGGTGGCAGAAGGCAGAGGTTCTCTCAGCACGTGGACTTTCAGACTTGTTTCATCTTTGCCAACCTTGGCAGGGATCCCGAATCCAGTTTGTGGGATCAGGGATCAGTCACAGAGTTTTGGTCTCTAACAGGTTGCTAGGCCAGAAAACCTAGGGAGTAGGTGATGGGTTCCCTACGGGCCACAGAGTTCTCTACACCCAACAGGCCTTCTCAGTGTCTGGATCTCACAGGTCCTGTGCCATGAGGCACATGATGTGTTTTGAGTAAAAAGGGCTCCTCTGGCTTAATGAGGATCCGTTGTAGAAGTTCTGACTAACCCATGTCTCGGCCTCCTCAGAATGAAGTGGAGAGTGTCACAGGCATGCTCAACGAGGCGGAGGGCAAGGCCATCAAGCTGGCCAAGGATGTGGCGTCCCTTGGGTCCCAGCTCCAAGACACCCAGGTGTGTATGGTGCCACGTCAGCCTGGGGAACCTGCATGTGCCCTTCATCTTGGTGAGCCCTTCTTCCACGTGCGCCCTTCCTCCGCGTGTGACCGTCCTCTGTGTCTGCGATTCACAGGAGCTGCTCCAAGAAGAAACTCGGCAGAAGCTGAACGTGTCCACCAAGCTGCGCCAGCTGGAAGATGAGAGGAACAGCCTGCAGGACCAGCTGGATGAGGAGATGGAGGCAAAGCAGAACCTGGAGCGCCACATCTCCACCCTCAACATCCAGGTGCCAGGCCACAGGCCTCCATGCTGTGGTTGAGGTTGAGCAGTGGTGTCATGTCGCTGGGCTCACCAGCCCCTGCTGTTGTATTTTTTCAGCGAGGAGAAAGGCTGGGTGGGCCAAGGGTTCAGGTTGCTCATGGACCTCTTCTCACCCCATCCTGGCCACTATTTTCAGCTCTCTGACTCGAAGAAGAAACTACAGGACTTGGCCAGCACCGTGGAAGCCATGGAGGAAGGGAAGAAGAGGTTCCAGAAGGAGATCGAGGGTCTTACCCAGCAGTACGAGGAGAAGGCAGCTGCTTATGATAAACTGGAAAAGACCAAGAACAGGCTTCAGCAGGAGCTCGATGACCTGGTCGTCGATTTGGACAACCAGCGGCAACTGGTATCCAACCTGGAAAAGAAGCAGAAGAAGTTTGATCAGGTAGGGTAGAGGGTGCTCCACTCTCCCCCGGGCTGTGTGGCTCTGTGGTACAGCTGGCTGTCTGTACCCTACGCTCCCTTTGCTGGAAGACTGTCTGGGTTAGATCAGAGGAGGGCCACTGGACCAGACTGAGGACACCACTAGAGGCCTCGATGACAGTGACTTTTCTAGGTACTTGCCCCACGAGGGCCATCGACAAACACAGCTACGTCTTAGTTTCCAGCCCTGCTGAGGTTCACTTAGTCACCTGGTGTGTATTCAAGGAGCATCTACTGAGTTTGCCAATTAATTCAAAGTTTATATTGATTACTATCACTTTTCCCTAACATTTCTTCATGTAAATTTTTAGGCACACAACATGAGAATACAGTGAACACCTACCTGTACAGCTACCACTTGGATTTGACCACTGACAGTTTATTATGTATACTTTATTGTATACAATGTAGCCCAGGCGAGTCTCAAACTCACAGCAATCCTCTTGCCTCTGCCTCCCAAGTGCTGGGATTACAGGTGTGAGTCACCATACCCAGCACTGTTGTATGTGGTTACTGGGGATCACACTCAGGACCTTGCACTTGTAAAGCAGGCACGAGAACCACTGAGCATTAAATCTCTGACCTTCACATACCTATTTATAAGGATGAATCCTGTCAATCATGTTTTCTCTTGTGGATACATTTCAAAGCAAATTGCAGATATCTGTATTCTCCCTTAACATCCCAGCACTGCTTGAGTTCACATATGATAAAATGCATAAATCCTAAGTGCACCCTAGTAGTTCTGATAAATACACAACGGTGGAGCCCAAGCCCACAGTTGACATGCAAGTTCCTGCCCTGAGCTCAGGGAGCCCCACAGATGAATATCAACTACTAATAGACATTACCCACTTAATTCCTAAGTGATTTAGGGTTATTCAAAAAATCAAGTTTGAGTTGTACCATGAGGTCAAAGGCAGAGGCCCAGGGGGCTGACAGCTCCTCCTGGCCCCAGACTTCCCAATTCTTCCCTCCTCTGCCAGCCTCCCCCCCTGGGCTGTCCGCTTCACCCCTTTGCTTCATTATCCACGGGAGCCTAAGGCCGCTTTGGTTCTTTCCTGCACACATATACCATGGAGTTTTTGTGTTGACTGTTCCATTTGGAGGTTTCTGTTACTGATGTCTGCCAAATTCTGGAAGTCTGATTCTGGGTATTGCAATCTTGAATGCACTGTCTAACTCTCTTAAAACTAGACCAACTTCAGGACACAATGTTCTGAGTGAGTTCTCAAGCAGGAGGAGAAGTGCTTGCACGTCCGTCCGCACTCCCTTCCCATTTCCCTGCTCCTCGTGGCTCGTGGTTATTTCAGGAGATGGTTACTTGTGCCCGTGAGACAACCAAAGAACTACTGACTTCGGGCAGAATTCAAGGTCACTTTGACCTTAGCAGCAGGTTGGATGTTCTGTGCTCTACCCAGCGTCAGCAGCATGATCCAGAAGTAGAAGTGAGAAAGCAAGATGACACAAATGACTTCTGGAAGCACTTACAATACTTCCAGCTGCACTAGGGTACGTGCAGTAGCACACATGGCTTCAGTGAGGCTGAGCCTTCTCTTACATTGCAGTTGTTAGCTGAGGAGAAGAACATCTCTTCTAAATACGCGGATGAGAGGGACCGAGCTGAAGCAGAAGCCAGGGAGAAGGAAACCAAGGCCTTGTCCCTGGCTCGGGCCCTTGAGGAAGCCCTGGAAGCTAAGGAGGAGCTTGAGAGGACAAACAAAATGCTCAAGGCCGAGATGGAAGACCTGGTCAGCTCGAAGGACGATGTGGGCAAGAATGTAAGTGCCTTGCCACTGTGTCTGCCCATCAGCCTCTGCACAGGTGGTCAGCCCGCCAGGCTGGCTCTGCCTCCTTCCTAGGGGCAACCTTCAGGAGGTGGGCCTGGATCTGGGCTCATCCTGCTGGAGGCCCAGGGCCGCTTCTCCGAGCTGATGAGATGCTGCTGCTTGGCCTGCCAGGTGCACGAGCTGGAGAAGTCCAAGCGGGCCCTGGAGACCCAGATGGAGGAGATGAAGACACAGCTGGAGGAGCTGGAGGATGAGCTGCAGGCCACCGAAGACGCCAAGCTGCGGCTGGAGGTCAACATGCAGGCACTCAAGGGCCAGTTTGAGCGAGACCTCCAAGCCCGGGACGAGCAGAATGAGGAGAAGAGGCGGCAGCTACAGCGGCAGGTGAGCACTTGGGGAAGGCAGAGGGGAGGTAGGCAGCCTGTTCCCCTCCTCCACCACTGCCTGCGGGCCGCACGGAAGCTGTGTGCGAAGCTGCAACCTGGGGCACAAGTCCACACCCTGGCAGTTATGCTGGGAAGGCCTGTGGATGTCTGGGAGCTGGGTCTGGCCTCCAAGAGGTCCTGGGCAGCACACGTCTCTTCCTTACTCAGCTTCACGAGTATGAGACGGAACTAGAGGATGAGCGAAAGCAGCGTGCCCTGGCGGCAGCAGCCAAGAAGAAGCTGGAGGGGGACCTGAAAGATCTGGAGCTTCAGGCTGACTCGGCCATCAAAGGGAGGGAGGAGGCCATCAAGCAGCTTCGGAAACTGCAGGTGGGTGAGACTGTAAGTTCAGGGCTCTGGTGGAGTGGAATGAAACCACTCCCCAGGTCAGGTAAGTCAGAAGCAGGCCTGCCTCTGCTGTGGGTGCCAGCTTGGCAGGTGGCTTCCCCTCCCTCATAGCTTTGGGTGACCATTTCCTGAGTAGGACACCACCACCAGCACGTGGCTACTGCCCTCAGATCACACCGAGGCACCCATGCAGCATGGTGCCCCCGCACCTGAGGTGGGGCAGAGCCACACCCGAGGGGCTTCTCTGTGGTTAGGAGCCAAGGTCCTGGCATGCGGAGGCGAGTCTGCCAGTAGAATCGAGTCGAATAAGGACATCTTGGCTTGCCCCTTGATTGATTCTTAGGCTCAGATGAAGGACTTCCAAAGAGAGTTGGAAGATGCCCGCGCCTCTAGAGATGAGATCTTCGCCACTGCCAAAGAGAATGAGAAGAAAGCCAAGAGCCTAGAGGCTGACCTCATGCAGCTCCAGGAGGTAAAGTTCCTTCTACTAGGGCATAGCCCTGTGCACCAGATTCCTCCCTTAGCTGGTGTCCCAAGCAGGCAGACTCACAGATAGGTTCTTTCTCTAATGTATCTGTGGGGCTCCCTGAGCTCAGAGCAGGAACTTGCATGTCTAGGTGCAATAGACCAGGGAGGGCCAGGTGACAGAGCTGGGATGGGGTGGGTCCATCCCCAGGGGATGACGGCTTTCCTTCCCCCTACTTCCGCAGGATCTTGCGGCAGCTGAGAGGGCACGCAAGCAGGCCGACCTGGAGAAGGAGGAGCTGGCGGAGGAGCTGGCCAGCAGCTTGTCGGGAAGGTATAGGGTGCCAAGCCCAAGGAAGACAGCTCAGAGGAACATCCCGGACCCCTTGAGATGCTGAAGATCAAAGTCAGGGGAGATTGGAGGGCAGAGGCAGGAGGATTGCTGTGATTTTGAGGCTAACCTGGGCTATATAGTGAGTTCAGGCCAGCCTGAACTATAAAGCAAGACCTTGTCTCAAAAAAAAGTACAGGGGACAGACTCATGGTGGTGGAGGGCTTTTGCCTTGGTTTTTCATGACTCTATTTGGGATATGACCAGTGTTCATTCTGAGTAAGTGGTAGCCCAGGAGGCAAAAGCCAGTCTTGTTCCTGTCTCAGTCCTGGCTCCCCACCTTTTAGCCAGTAATCTTGGAAATGTCTTCTAAACTAAGCCTCAGTTTCCCCAATGCTGAGGCCAGGATGAGGGTTCAGGCCCCCAAGGCAGCTGTGTCTTTTCAGGAACACACTGCAAGATGAGAAGCGCCGCCTGGAGGCCCGGATTGCCCAGCTGGAGGAGGAGCTGGAAGAAGAGCAGGGCAACATGGAGGCCATGAGCGACCGGGTCCGCAAAGCTACGCAGCAGGTGTGTGATGCCCTGAGCTCAAGGCAAGGGCAGATAGGGGGACAGCTCCATAGGTGAGGTAAATCTGCACGGAAGGCTCCAGGAAGCAGGCCCACATCTGCCACTAGGGGCTGAAAGCATCAGGTCAGCAGGCATTTCTACACTTTCTACCCGTATTTAGCTTCAGGTGGGTATTTCCTGCTCTTAAGGGGGGTACTATCATCAGGCATGTAGCGCCTGCACTCAGGTCCACAAGTTTGCAGCACGACAAGACCTCTAGGACCACAGTCCCCATCCCAGATGAGCTCAGTGCCTTGTATCTGTCCTGCAACAGGGTCTAGGTGCCAAGTCCTGCGTGGTTTAACCACATGCATCACAGGCCTGCTGTGTGCTGGCTGGCGTTGGGGTGCAGAAGGTGAAACCCGACAGTAAGGGCTGAGGTCCAGCCAGTGACCTGCCTGAGCTTCAGGACACCTTGCACCAGCCTGTATGGTCATCTTTGTTGGCCAGCACTTGTCTGGCTCTTGCCAGGAGATAATGTGCTTCTGAAGGGCCCAGCCTTTCCCCTCCACTTCTCCCTCCCTGGCTCCAGGCACTGGCTTTGTCACTGAGCCTAAGCAACAGTATTACAGAGCATCTGCCATATCGCACACTGGGACCACTGTGCGAGGTGATGGCGTTGCAGAAAAGGGTAGACACAGGACAGAGCCTCACTCAGTCTTACTGGCAGGCGTGGTTCATGAGTGGAGTCTGAGGCTTCCCAGCAGTTGGCTGGATAGAGGAGGGTGGCGCCTTGGCCCCAGGACTCCCCTGGTGGCTAACCATGGCCAGTGAAGGTCATAGTCTCCAGGCACGAACCTGCTTCAGGTTCTGCACATCCACCTCCCAGGCAGAGCAGCTCAGCAATGAGCTGGCGACAGAACGCAGCACGGCCCAGAAGAATGAGAGCGCACGGCAGCAGCTGGAGAGGCAGAACAAGGAGCTCCGCAGCAAGCTGCAGGAGATGGAGGGGGCGGTCAAATCCAAGTTCAAGTCCACCATCGCGGCGCTGGAGGCCAAGATCGCACAGCTGGAGGAGCAGGTCGAGCAGGAGGCCAGGTAGGGGAGGACCAGAGTTGCTCAGGGGACATGGGAAAGTTGGGGACCCTGAGGGTCAGTTCTGACTTTCGAAGAACAAGCTACAGGTTTGCGGTGGGGGAAGGATGGAGTGTGTCCAGGTGTAGAGCAGGCACCTGACAGGCAGCTGCTCTTGGCACTGCAATGGGCCTTGAGACGTGAGCCAAGAGCACATGTGGCTGTCAGTAATCTGCCCACAGGGAGTTCTACCCAATCACACAGCCCCCAGACACATACACACACAGCAAGGCGCTGCATCTCCATTATAGGTCAACGCACATTATGACTTAAGTATTCTGAACTTTTTGGTAGTGGATTAATAATGCACATACTTCACAATTTACCAATTAGGGTGTACCATTCAGTGGTTTCTACAGTATCTGTGGACATGTGAAATGATTACCAGTTAATTTTTGTTACCTCCAAGCTTCCTGCCCTTTAGCCATGACCCCTCCTGGTTCTCCCTCTTTGTTCAGGCAACCAAGAATCTACTCTGTGTCTCCCCCTTCTGGCCATTTTGTACTCAAAGAATCCTTTGTCAGGTGTCCTTTTGTGTTGTGGCTTCTCCCTCTTAGGAAGGTATTGCCAGGCATGTCTAGTATGTAGCATGTAGTATGTAGGGGACCTCCTTCCTCTGAGCCCTGATCTGAGGAACAAGTGCTTGTAGAGGGTAAGGTGCAGTGGCCAGCTGACACACTCCAGAGGAGCCATGGTCGTCTGAAACTGCTTCCCTTTTCCTGCTCTGCAGAGACAAACAGGCAGCGGCCAAGTCCCTGAAGCAGAAGGACAAGAAGCTGAAGGAGGCCTTGCTCCAGGTAGAGGACGAGCGCAAGATGGCTGAGCAGTACAAGGAGCAGGTAGGCTGGTGGCCGTCTTCCTCACCCTGCACCCGACGCCTTGCCCACTCCTGTCCTCCTCAGACCCTCTGCCCTCTCCTTGCCAGGCAGAGAAAGGAAACGCCAGAGTCAAGCAGCTCAAGAGGCAGCTGGAGGAGGCCGAGGAGGAGTCCCAGCGCATCAACGCCAACCGCAGGAAGCTGCAGCGGGAGCTGGACGAGGCCACTGAGAGCAACGAGGCCATGGGCCGCGAGGTGACCGCGCTCAAGAGCAAGCTCAGGTGAGGCCACTAGGCGCGCTGGGGCTGTGCTGGCCTGTCTTGCCCACTCCACACCACAGCCACTGCCAGCATGTGGTCCCTGCAGCCTCGGCTGCTTCCCACGTCACTCTGTTCTGGCCCCGTTGAGTGCACCGTGGTGGGTCAGGGCCAGACCTGGCTGTAGCTCCTTGGCCGCCTGCCACCCCATTACGTGTGAGGGGAGGAGAGGGCAGCAGAGCCTGACTCCTGAGACCTTCATCGCATCCTCCACAACCAGCCCCTTTACTGAACAGTCTCTGTACCTGCTTTGTGGACCCCAGCATCACAAACATTTGGGGCCCGATGAGGGACTGACTTGGACAGGGTCTTTAGCATGCCCGGCTGGAAGGGGACAATACCATCTCCCGAGGATGTGTCATTGCCCTCACTGGGACAGCGGCAGCCTGCTGCTTCCTCCTCCTCAGCCTATCTGCCCTGCTTAGCTCCCTGAGGCATTGGCATTGGCACTGAGCTTCCCTTCGCTCTCTGGCCACTGGTTCATTTGATTATGCCAGTGGCCTTCAGCCTCTAGTTCCTTGACCTTCATGATGGGGCCATTCCTGCGGGCATCAGGAGTGACCTCTACGCCTTCACGATTCCACGCTTCGCAGCTACCTCTCTGGCTGTCTTCCGGGACCTTCACCCCACAGATGAACTCCTCCTCTCACAGCCCTACAGACCCAGAGCCAGCTCCCACCCCACGGTCCCCCTGCAGTCACGCCTTTTGGGCCCTCATGCTTTGCTGACTTACTTGCTTGAAACACAGGTCAAGCTAAACCCAGCCTTCAGCTTCTGCACACGCCTGCCCAGTGCCTGCCCGGCCTCAGCCATACTGGCTGTCCCTCTCCATCTCAAAAGCCAGCGGTCACTGGCGTATCTGGGCACAATCTCGTTCCTCTCCATCTCTCTCCTGACCCGCCAGTGACTGCAGCCAGCCTTGGGGCTTCAGGATTCCGTCTTCAGTGAATAATTTCATTTCCCAGCCAACGCCTTCCCACCTGGATGTACAGAGGCAGCTCACGCCTCACTCGCCCCAGACACTCACAGCACTTGGCTCCACCCCCAGTTCAGACTGCAGTGGTGAAAGCGCTGTGAACTCACCGCAAACCTGGGGTCATTCTGTTTTTCTCCCTCCCCTGCACCCCACATCTAATCTGTTGGAAAAGTGTCCAGCTACCCCTTGACCACAGTATATGTCAAGAATCCAACTTCTTGCCACCTGGGTCTGGTCCCGCATCGCCCTCATCCTGATCACTGTCATAGCCTCTTCCCGGGCCTCTGGCTTCCATGCTGGCCTCTTACAATCTGCTGTCAGCTCAGCCCCGACACAGATCCTGCTTAATAGTTCCCTTGCTCGGAGCCAATAGTCTATCTGCTCAATGTTGCATTTCTTTTCACTGCCTTAAAATTACCCTTCCAGCTCTTCACACGCTGCTCAGAGCATTGGCACCAATGTTCACTCTGCGAAGATGCTTTTCCCTGGCTCCCCATGGAGAGGGCTCCCTTTCCCTCCCTCACTGTCCTTACCCGGAAACTTCCAAGCTCACTGGCCAGACGCCATGCACCCCTTGCTCGCCCTGACCTTCACCATATCACCTGATTATCTCCCGGCCTGTGTCCCTCTCAGCCTGCGAACCCCACGAGCAGAGGGGTCTGTGTGTGCAGCCCGCTGTTGAGGACAGCTCTGGACACGCAGGAAACTGTCAGTCACTGAGTGAGGGGATGTTTGTCCAGCTTCACTCATCCTCACACCACCTCTGTCCTTTGCCTTCGCTGCTTACTGCCTACATGATTGTTGACTTTAGTCACCATCCACTTTCAAGTAAAACTTACCACTTCTCTTACTTTTAAACCAGTTCCCATTGCTTTAACAGACCACAATGTTGTTAATACTATAGTGCCATTAAAGAAACAGTCCTGTAGGCTGGGGATTTAGCTCAGTGCTTCTGGGGTCTGCCTCGCAAATGCAAGGTCCTGAGTTTGATCCCTGGTAACCACATACCACAGTGCTGAGCATAGTGACTCAGGCCTGCAGTCCTAGCCTTTGGGAGGCAGAGGCAGGAGGACTGCTGTGAGTTCTAGGCTTGCCTGGACGACAAAGTGAGCTCAGGGCCGGCCTGAACTACAAAGCAAGGCCCTGTCTCAAAAAAACCAAACTATTGAGTACTAGCTATAGAATTACGACCACAAATTAAGGGCTGAGACCTACGTCTCAGTTTAAAAGGGAATAACAGCACACACCAGCATCAGAGAGACACTCTTGACCTCACTCGGAAAGAAACGCCTTTCTCACATGCAGTTCACTAGGCAACATGCACTACAGCCAGCACCTGGGGTACCAACTGCAGCCTTTAGGAACCACTTCACAAGACCAGGGCAGAGGCCAGGACCCTTTGAGAGATGCGTGGTCCCTGGGTGTCAAGGCTGTGAGGAGGCCTTGCTCCCCACTTAAAGGGGAACTAGGCCAGCTTCTCAGGGTACGGTGGGAGCCAAGGAGCAGCTCCCAGGACTGAGAGCTCAGGAAGACCCCAGGATGCAGGCTGGAGGTTCTGGTGCTCCCGGTGATGGGGTACGACCACCTTGCTCCCTACTGCTGTTTCCCTCCTTTTCTTGAGCTCAGTTGTTCTTTTAGCCTGTGCTGAACATCCCTGTGGGTAGCCTTAAGCTGACCAGGCCCAGATGCGTACACACCTGGGTGGACCGCAGCACACAGCTGGGCACCAGAACCTTGGTGAGACCACAATCCCAGCCCACACGGGATGTGCCCAGGATCTACATAGTTCTATCAGCCAGACAAACCTCAGCCCCAGCCCTGTCTGAACCTGATCTGTGGACCTGCATTTGCCATTTTGCTACTCGGCTCCAATCCAAGCTGCAAATTACTTTCATGCCAGAAGCACCAAAGCTAGCAAACCTAAAGTAGTGACCAGGTTTGATGCTGCACAGGTCTGCCCAGGGTGACCAGGCCCCACGCTTAGCTCTCAGACTAGCTTCCTAAACAGGTACGCCATGGCCAGCTTTACAGGGGGTTTCAGAGAACTTCTGAGGGGCTGAGTTTCCTGTGCAGTTAGAAACGCTGCTGCTTGAGGTGCCCGCGTCTCAGCGTTCCGGCAGCCCCAAGTGTGACTGCATGGTTGGCTTACAGTGTGTGTCATTATTTAAAGTCGATGCCTTGAATGATTAAGCTGGCTCCTTCCCGTCTGCTGATGGTAACCACCCAGGACTCTCTCTCTATTTCAGAGGGCCCCCCCCACAGGAAACCTCGCAATGACCCACCAGGTATCATACCTCTGGCTTCGCAGCTCCTGTGTGTTGCACTGTTTCTTTTCTGCCCAGCGCCCTTCTCCCAGTGCCCTTCCTTAGTCTTTGCAAATGTGAGATTCCTACAAAACCTGAAGAGTTGCTTATCCCAGATTCAAGAACTCTTTTATCAAAACAAACAAGTAGATGTCACCTCTCCAGCCATTCCCCTTCCCCTTCTCTGGGCAGTGCCCCGCAGGTGACTGAGGGTGGCCGTCTCATCGCACGTGACTTAGATTTTTAGGTGCAGTGTCACTTACCTGCGTGTTGAGGGTCACTGAGGCAGGGAGGACAGTGGGCAGCGCCATGCACCCCTTGCAGCGAGCACACTCCTGAACACGACAGTCCACTCCCTGGGCACATCCCTCGAGAATGGACGTGGCTTCCCATAGGCTGGTCTGTGTCACAAATCAGGAACAGTAACAGGTTCAGGTGACCACAGCCAGCAACCTGTCCTCTCGCAGCTCAGCTGTCACGCATTGTCTACCAAGGACACGGGCTCTCACTGCCATGCTCAGATGCCAGGGCCTTGTGGGCTGCTCACTGCATTTCGGTGTACGAGGGTGGGAACCTGCTGCCACCAAGCCAGGCACAATCTGCAGAGCCTTTGTCAGAGACCTCACGGCACATGTGTGTTCAGACTACAGAGTAGATGCGCAAGATCTGAGGAAGCTTGTGGGGCCCCTCTACTGCTCTGGGATTTTAAGAACTTCTCATACGGTGAAGTCAGGCAGTGAGGGCCTGCCTGGCTTCTCTGTCACACCCATCAAAAAACCCTTGTGTCCATCTTCTCTTTTGGGGAATCTCAGCTCTGCTGTTGCTACCAAATACTTAAAGCTGGGTGAAGTGTGGCAATGTAGTGCAGATCTTGTGAAGGGTGTGGGTGAATCTCCAGGGCAGGGGACGGCTCAGAGGGCAGCTGATTCTAGAGCTGGGCAGGGTGCCCGACCCACCAATCCACAGGAACCAAGTTCCTGCAAGTCGCTAGGGCTTTGGATATGGACACCTCATCTGTCACCAAACCTCCATTCTCCAGATCGGACCATTCCAGAGACTCAGCAGAGGGTCTCTCCCTGTAACAGAGGTAGTCGGCATTAAGCTTTGTTTGGGATCTGAAGCCAGTTCCTCCAAGAAAGGCTCATGAGCCAAGAGATTGCCTCGCTGAGGTCTCAAGCAGGGAGCCCACAGTGACCCAAGGCACGGGCTACTTCCAGGTCAAAGGGCAAAGCAATCCCTTAACTCTCCTATTAAGCAAGTGCAGGCAAGAGCACCTGGCGCCAAAAAGCACAATGAGCTCGGTTCCCAGCTCCAGGCCAGCCCATGGAACCTGGTCCTGGAGGACCAAAGCGCCAGGGCGCGGCTGCAGTGTGGCAGCTATCCAGTTGGTGGCTGATACTTCTCTGCCTTCACCTCCAGGACCTTCTCTCCCACCCAGTGAAATGGGTGAAATGAGCAGCTGTAGAGAGATGGGAAACACTGCTTCTCATGGGGAAGAAAGTCTAGAAATTTCCCTTTAAAGCCAACTAGGAGTCTTGAGTTAGAAGTGGCTATGACTTTAAGTATTTATTCTTGATCGCTGTGCCTCGTGAAGCCCAGCAGGCTCACCCAGTGATTCCCCTCAGCGATCAGGAATCGCTGAGCCTTGCTTACGCTGCCATCTCAGCCGTGTGAGTTGTTTCTCTGGACTAAAGAAGGGGTCTATGATCTGGGCTCACCTTCGTGGCTTCTCCGTCCAGGCTCAGGTGTGGTGAGCAGGGTGCTTCTGGGACCAGCAGTCTGCTTTCTTCTTCTATGTCCTAAAATGAGTTGAGACCTGTCCTCCGATCAGGCTAAAGAGGGTCATGGGGCCAGAATTCAACACTATCATTTGTTGCAATCGTTGAAAATACACTTAGGAATTTGTAGCAAATAGCAAAGGTTAATCACAGGTGGTTCTGATTTTCCCCATTTGTCCTGTGAAGACAGGTGGGCCTAGATAACTAGCAGAGGGCATGTGGCAGCCCCAGAGGAAACAGGAACACCACGGAGAGAGAGAGAGGACTGTCCTACCAGCTAACGCTGGCCTTGGACTAACATGTGTAACTTACTCGTCCAACAAAGATCCACTGAGCACCTATTTTATTCAATGAACAGTGCATATAATACAGCAAGCAAAACCAGGTCAACAGGCACCAACTCCAAGCAAGAAGCCCCAGATAGGAAGCCCTGTACCGGCAGGGGGCGTCCTTCTGTGCCCATCACCTCTATCCCTCTCAATGGTGCACTTGTCCATTTTCAGAATCTTCTCACAGTTATAAAGCTAGAACCTCCTCATTTTTTCTGAGGGGGGCATGGAGAACAGAGCATTTTGCCCTCCTTCTGAATAAAAAAACATAGGTGTGTATTACCCCTACTTTTTTACTTTTTTCTCCTATTCCAAACCCAAGACCACAGCCAGAAATAATCAAATAAACAAGGCAGACTGTGTGGGATTGGGGACTAAAGTCTGGGCCTTGCACATGCTAGCTAGGCAAGCATTCTAATGCAGGCTACACCCCACACCCTCACCCCAGACTTTTTCTTAACACATTCCCATTGGGCAGCTATACCAATGGTGGTACAAATGGATCTAATCACTTTTATTGGTCTTTTGTTACTAACAAGGTTAATAAAAAGACACCAGAGGGGGGCCGGGGAGTTAGCTCAGTGGTTCCGGCGCCTGTCTTGCAAGCGCAAGGGCCCGGGTTTGATTCCCCGGTCACCACATAACAATACTGGGTGTGGAGACCCACACCCAGCAGCAACTAGTACCACGGGCGTGGTGGCTCACGCCTGTAATCCCAGCACTCGGGAGGCAGAGGCAGGAGGATTGTGATGTGAGTTTGAGGCTGAGCTCTGGGCCAGCCTGAACCACAAAGCGAGACCCTGTCTCAAAAAACCTAAAAAAAAAGACACCAGAGGGGACAGTCATCCTTGTATCACTTGTGGTTCAAGCTGCTTAGCAGCAAAACATATATTACAGTCTCAAAGTGGATGTCTTAGAATACATAACCTCACTTGGAAAAAAATCTACTCATATCCCCCATCTCAGCTGATTGAGCACGACCAATCACACCTTACGATCGGCCAGGATATGTTGCCTTGAACTTGAATAGCTGTCTCTCATTTGTGTTGAGTGTGTGTGTCTGGTCATTGCCCCTTATAAAAACCTATTCCAACCTCGACAGATTCCTTTACTAAAGAGTCACATGTTTTCTTATTAAAACCCACAGGCGAGGAAACGAGACCACATTTGTTCCTTCCAGAAGGTCTGGAGGAAGAAGAGTTATTGAAAATGCAGATGGCTCTGAGGAGGAAATGGACGCTCGTGACGCAGACTTCAATGGAACCAAAGCCAGTGAATAAACTCACTAGAGTTTTACATCACAGCAGGGAAGAAAACACCCGACAACAAAACCCAGCAGATTCTACTTAGTGTTGTCTAAATCCATTGTCAAGTTCCAGATCTCACAGACACCCCTTACAATGACTATAAAAGGACTGCCCTGTAGGCAGGGTGTGAATTCTCATGTCTTAGTTGTACCAGAGGACAGAACCCAGGAGATGGGCAGCCTTGCACCTGGCTGGTAGGCTGAGATTTCCAGGAAACAGTTATAGTAACCAGTCACCAGCAACATCATTTACACAAAGGGGAGAAAGTTTCCAAACTGGGGGTCAGTGCCCTGGTCACGCTCAACTCAGTCCCTACCTGAGACCCCTCCCACTTCTTAAGGCCCTTGTTTGAGAATCCTCCTTCCCTGTCCTGGATGCCACGCCTCAGACACACACAGTTCACCCAGACCAAGTGCCTTCTGCAGTCACGTGACTTACAAAGGAAACGCTGCTCTAAGGCCTAAGAGCAGGGATGCTGCACTGTCTTCTATGCACCCAGATTGTACTTACGGACACCATCACTAATAAAAGGTTATAAATCACCAGCATGGAGTTGGCTTGCTGTTGGGCTGCTTTCTTCAGAGCAAAAGAAAAGCAGGAAGGAACATATTTAATCCAGTGACTTCTTGCAGTCGGGGTTGTTCCAGACATGGAGAAATTCAGCCCCAGGGAGGTGACGTAAATTGCCTAAGATGCCAAGGCTGGCATAAGGAAGAGCAGAGATGCAAAGTGCAGCTGTCTGAGGGCTTCTCTAACCAGGACACAGGCAGCTGGCATGTCAAGGAGCGAGCTAGAGGGTACCGTCTCTGCCCTTGAGCCCGGCATGGGAGCCAAATCTTTGTCAATCCAAACCCAGTTGGCACACAGTGGTCGAGCATCCCTAATACAGTAAGACACCGTAGCTGAGAAATTCCACGCTGGACTTCATGACAAAACAGATACTATAAATGAGTTTAGCTTCAGGCATACGTGAATCATAAATGAATCTTGTGTTTAGAATTGGGTCCCCTTCCCAAGATATCTTCTTATGCATATGCTAACATTCCGAAAAAAAGAGAAAATCCAAAATCCAAAGCTCTTCTTGTCCCTAGCATTTTGGATAAAGAATATTCAATGTGTAAAATGATTCACACACAATTTTGATTCTGTAAATTAAAACACAAGATGCTTTGCCCAGCATGGGTCAGCAAATTGTCTCTATTAAGGCTGCACAGAAAATATTTTAGCTTTTCCAGGCTACATTTGGTCTGCCACACGTTCATCTCCACCCGCAACCCACCCCCGCCCCCAGTCTGAGGATTGACCTAGGGCCTTTTTTAAAATTTTGAGCCAATGTCTTGTTAAACTGCCTAGGCTGGGCTTGAATTTGTAATCCTCCTATCTCAGCCTCCCAGAGTGCTGGGATTACAGGTGTGCACCTCCACGCCCAGCTCATCATCATTTTCAAGAAAGCTTTAAAATATAAGAAACCATCCTAGACACAGGTCCTTCAAAAGACAGCCGGAGGCCTTTTCCTTTTCTAGCTCCAAGGCATTGGACAGATTCCCTCCAAAGGCGCTATTTGATGCCATGCTACACACTCCTCAATGGACAAAACTGATGAGACCGCAGCAAACAGTAACGAGAGACTCACCCGTATGATCAAATGTTACTCACCTTGAATGACAGGCAAATCCTGCCTGGAAACGTTTCTAAAAAGCTGACTGGAATACAAATTTTGAGAACATATTTTTTTATAAAAATGATTTTTTTACCACCACATGAGCATCCCACAGATGAGTGTGATTCTCTCGATTTTATTGTTCTTTTAAAAAAATAAAAGGACATCTTTTACCATGCAGGTTAGAACATGTTAGGTGACAAGCCTGGCCAGCCCACAACTGCATCCTCTGCTGAACCTCAGAAGCACTTAGAAAGTTACGTGTTCAACTCAAGCCTAGATTCGCTGTTTCTTCAGAGAATAATACAGTGAAGAGTGAAGCCCTCAGGCTGCACTCCTGGCTCCTGAGAGGCGGGGCTCGCTCCAATGATGTCCAAAAGCAAAGGAAGGAGAGCAGGACTAGCAGGGGCGAGCGGACGACTTGGCGACACACTGTGCTTGTGTCTCTGTTTCACAAACACTCCAACAACATGTGTTGTTTTCATCGCATGTGAAGGTCACCCCTTCAGGACGGCGCTCACTGAAGTCCTCTTCTCAGGGCCTCCATTTTCTAGGCTGCTCTCCCCCAAGCACTCCCAGGTCCTGAGGCAATGTCACCCCCATGCCAGCGTAGGAATGTGGGGAAATTAAGGGCTGCGCCTCATCTCCAGAGGGCAGGGCTCCCCACTGATGCTGGCTGACTGGAAAATGACTCCAAAACGCAAACATACCTCCAAAATCCACCACGACAGGCACATTAAAGTCACAGGTACACTATCAGTTTTTACAAGACACATGTGTCTTCACTTGAGAGTCCGTTCTGGAAGGCCATTCCAGATGCAAGAGGCCAGGAGGTGAGATGGCTCGGTTCTCCTCTGGAGGAGAGCTGGACACTAAAAGCACCTCTCAAGGACACCAGGACACTTGGGTAGCCAGTGATGGACAGTCTTGTCACCTACATGTAGAACCTTTCTAGACAATCTGTCACTGTCTCTGTGACACACACCAAGGGGAAGACAACTGCTAGACACCATTTCACGGGGATGCCACCAGGCCATGGCTGACTGCCACAGTCAGTGGCTTGCCTACACGGCCCGAAGCAAACTATAGTGACCATTAGCTCTTCTCAAAGTAAAAAAAAAAAAAATGCCACGCGTGAAGAGGACAGGAAAGGTAAGGACCCTGGGCGGAAAGGGCTCCAGCTTGTGCAGGTTCCTAAAGCAAAAGCTTGACAACCCCCTGGGCAGACGGCAGCGGCAGCGCTGGTGAAGACGGATGTGAGGGTGGCTTCCCGAATTCCAGGCGTTTTCCCAACCTTCAGACAGAGCAAACCAAGTTTAGCTGACAGGACGACAGGGACAAACCGGTTAGCACCGGGGCCCACAGGGGTCTAAGAGTGAGGAGCGGGGTCTCACAGGGCCTCAGTTTTCTCTCCTGTGAAATGAAGAAAAGGACACTGGCTATCTGGCTGTCAGATTCCCACGCTAGCACCAAAAGCCCCATCTCGGAAGAACTTCCAAAAACATCCACCTCTGACTTGTCAAAAGTATTTGGAGAGGGGAACAGTGCTAGGAATTAAACTTAGGGCACTGTGTCTACTGAGCATACTCTGAGCCCCTCCATTTAAAATTTTCAAAAATAAAAATTAACTTCAAAAGAATCTGTGTCTGCAGTTCTGAAAGATAAATGCATGTCTGGAAAAACAATTGTTAGTTTCCTGCCACATCTGCCACAGGCCCACCAGATCTGGGTGACCTGGCCTCTAGGGAGAAAGGGGTTCCTCTCAAGGAATTCATGCATGTGGACAGGGCCCTAGTTTTCTTTAAGCAAGAAAATAAATCCATTAGAGGTCAGATCTGCATTTTCCAATGAGGTGACTATGTTTGGGAATCTAGCCTAGCTAGAATTTAGTCAGTCCTTCCAGTTTCTGGAAGGTTCTACATGTTTAAAAATAAAATTCCACCTTCTAAGGGAAGCAGAGAAATGTTTGAAGCTCAATGCCTACACGGGGTGCTTGGGACATTCTCAACAGGTGACCCTGACTCAGGGCTGCACAAATGATGAACATGGCGCTCTCCTTGGCAGTTTGCCCAAACCGGATGAGGTCACCCAATTCTGCTTCAAGGGAAAAAGAGCACAAGATAAGGTCACTAGTCCTACAACTCAAAAACAAACGGCGGTAGGCAGGGGATCAGCATGGCCCTGGAGTAACTAGGTAGGTGCTCCCCCAAGCACAAGAACATCAAGAACTGACCCTTTGTCACCCAGAGGTACGCCGCTGCCGCTAGTCCTCCTGTCACCACCGCCATCTCTGTTCTTGCTGCCATGCCCGGAGACTGGGCCACTTGTCCGGTTTGGGGACTGATCGTACACGAAGTTCCGGCAGGATGCAAGTTTGGACTCCAGCGCCTGGTGAGAAATGTGCTTCTGTCTCTCAAGGTAAGAACAGGAAGTCTTTTCTCACCAGAGAAGAGAACCTAAACCAGTGAGGGATGCTCACACTGCGCTGTGCAGCAATTCGGGGCAGGGCTAGAAGAATCCAATGTGTCCCCAGCACTCATAACCACCCACCCGCAGGATATATTTCCTGGAAAATCACTAACTTCTCCTGTTGTCCGAGTCTGCCTATAGGGAATATGACGGTAACTCTCAGAATCATTCATTGTTTTGTTTCCTGTGTTAAACATGTAGAGTACAGGAAGTTTAAATAAGGATTTGAACTTGGAGCAAATACACCTTGAAGAAACAAGGGGCAGGAGAGGGCCTCATCCCCAAGCCTCCTCCAAACTGCTAAATACTCACACAGACCTGTTTATGCCACAGAAAACTGGAAAGCCAAGAACCAAAATGTACGGAACAACTTGCAAGCTTCTATGAAGTGTAGGTAGGAATGACGTTTGTCTGCTCCGCGACTAACTGGCAAGACTGAAATCCCATGGTTTTCAGGCCTCATTTTTAGTATCTGTGGTGCTGCAGTGAGCACTCAGGTCTCATTTTTTAAAAATAAAAAAAATCAGCTAACAAGCTAACAAAGAATACCCGTATTCATGCTCAAGCACGTAAGAATCCCTTCATGTAATTAAAGGAAAACCAGGAAGGCCAGTTCTTTCTGATCTTTCAAGATGTTCTATTAAACTCCTGGGAGAACAAAAAGAATGAACAAGCCATTTTTAAATGGTCCCTTAAATTTCTTCAAAGTAAGAAAAAAGCCATAGATTGACCCTCCTGTCCCAAACTGCTAGAAAAAAGGGAAGAAAATGGCTCAAGAAAAAATGAGAAACACGAAGAGATGGGAGGAAGACTTCAGTTCTGAATCTGGGCCCTGGCACCAGCAACTCTTCCAGGAGGCATCAATGGGGTCCAGGGACTCCAAAGGACCGGCCACCTCTAAAACCTACTTCGTCTCTACTAAAGGGAAGATGCTCCCTTCCAGGGAATCTCGAGAGACAGGCAAGAAGATACCTCTCGTCCCCCCAAGTGCAGTCTTACCCCGACTTTCCGCAGCAGGTCCCCCACAATGTTGAGGGCTGAAATCCGGGCTGCAGGTGTGAGAGGGGTCCCGCTGTTGGAGCTGTCCGGGCCTGGTTGTGCAAGGAGAAGCACACATCACACCAGCAGCCTACAGTCTGTGTATGAACATCCCTAAATCTGAAACCATGACAGAGAGAAGGGAAGTTGCTGTCTGCCCTTTGCTTCTAGTCGCTGTCCTGTTTCACTCTGGAGTTAACTGGGTGCCATGCCAGCTCTTGGAGTGCTCACAAGACTAGATGAAATATTTTAGTTTTATACATTCACCTTCTCAAACAAAGCTAAAGCCGGGTTAGACTGAACGTGGCTGTACTCCCGGCGCTCTGGGATCCGAGGCAGGAGTCTTGAAAGACTGAACCCAACCTGGGCAGCTCAGCCAGATCCTGCCTCAAAATTTTAAAAACTCTGAATATACAGCTCAGCGTGAAGGCTCTAGGGTCAGTCCCCATAGTACAAAATAAGCAAAAAAAAAAGCCAAAACAGGTCCTCTCCAATTTCTAGAAATTCCATGAAGTTAGCATTATCAGCATCTGGGATAAAGCAGTATGTACACAGCCAGCCGCTGTAAAAAGGGCATGCTCTGTAGAGCCCTCTCGTCAAAGTGGAGGCTAGGTACCAGCAGCAACTGGTGTACAACCAGGGCCACCACCCGCACTGGCTAAGGCTAAAGTGCAAATTAACAAGATTTTAACTCAGTCTCGCTAAGCTGTGTGCGTAACACGTGTGGGAGACACCTCTAGACTGGGACGTAACCTCACCATTTCGTCATTATTAGGAGGCAAGCTAAGGGCTTAGGCAGCATCTGTACATCAAGTCCTGCAGCCAGCCCACTGGGGTTTAAATCTCAACTGTGCCATCTCCTTGCTGTGTGACTTCTGCAAGTTTCTAAGGCAGAGCCTCAGTCTCCATGTCCATCGAATGGAGCCAACTCCTGCAGAATGGGCCTGCGGTGTGAGTTCATGAGGTCACTATGCAAAGTGCTTTAAGCAGCTCATCAGCACACACTGTGCCCTCCATTACTCGTTTGCGATCTGCGCCTGAGAGGAGGCCTCACAGTTAAGCAGTCAACAGAGGGCCGAGAGGGAGAACACAAATGTTTTGGTTTTTATCATATAGCACAAGTTATACTTGCTCTATTTCTGGTTTAGTTACTGATATGTTAAGCCTGGGAGATTTCATGTTCAAGAAGAGGACTTTGGGATTCTGGGGAAGAATAGAAGACTCTGCTTTGCTAGGCCCCTTCCTCGTGGAAGACACAGGGGGCAGCAGCCCACTTCAGGGGGGTTCTTATCTCTGCTTCACACAGACTCCCCCTCTCCCTACTGCTCCACCTCTGGGATCACAACGCCCTGCTGTGGTGACCTCCCCAGACCACTCCCCACCACATGATCTAGCCCAAGGCCTTCACCCAGAACGGCTCTGTAGAACAGAAAATCCTCCCGGCTCCCCATCCCCTCACCACGCCTCAGTGTCCCCGGGGTATTTAAAGCAGAGCCGAGTCCTCGATGCGCTATGGGCGTGGACGGCACGGAGCCCGTGGCCTGCACGGCTATGTCTGTCCTCTCCGCTTCCGCTGAGCTTGGCATGGGTGTCCTGGGTTTCTCCTGCTTCTGCTGCACAGCCAATTCCTGCCGCAGATCTGTGCCAGGAAAGGGACAGAAATGTAAAATCCTTGCTTTGGGGGGTGGTGGTGGAGGGGAGGAGGCAGGGAAAAGAGCTACTGGGCACAAAAGTCCAGGTGGAACCTGAAAGCAGCAAAGCCTACTTGACCTGCTCTGCAGGTTCACAAAGCCACCTCGTTTTCCTTCAGTAAAACAGGTTTAAAAACCATGGCACACTACTGCTTTTTTTTTTTGAAAACTTTAACACTACAGTGTATATAGAATCTCAAATTAAAATGTGCTTTGCCAGATATTCCTAAATGCCCTTCCTTGATCGTGAGTGGTCACCTGTAACACACAGCAAGTCTTTTTAATTCATTATCTTTACATGTTCATATAGTCTGAATGTGAAGATCTGCTGAGCACAAAGCGTAAACAATTTTCATTAGGCATAAATGGGAACACGGGGGCCGGGGATATAGCTCAGTGGTTCCAGTGCCTGTCTTGCAAGTGCAAGGGCTCGGGTTCGATCCCCGGTAACCATATAACAACACTGAGCGTGGAGACTCACCCCAGCACTAACCAGTACCACATACCACAGTGCTGGGCATGGTGGCTCACACCTATAATCCCAGCACTCGGAGGCAGAGGCAGGAGGATTGCTCTGATGGGAATTTGAGGCTGAGCGCAGGGCCAGCCTGAACTACAAAGCGAGACCCTGTCACAAAAAAAAAAAAAAAAAGAAAGAAAGAAAGCTCTTCTTCTGCATCTGCCAATTCCACTCAGCAAATGCTGAAGAGGTTTCAGAATTCTCAGGCCAATGTGTCAGTCACCAAAGTCACACACATACACCAAAAAAACCCCAGACTGATGAGCAATTCTACCAGCAGGGTTTTCCTGCCTATGAAATTTACTCCACAGTGCATTGAGCTGCTATGTCAATTTCAGACCAAGAAACTTTTCTTTCAAATGAATCCACTGTCCAGAGGCAAAATCCCCAAAGCAGGACTTCATCTGTGAACCTCAGAGCTATCTCTGTTACTATCTCAGAGGGGATTGCATGAGGTCTGGGGAAGACCTGGATAGCCCATTTCAGGGAGGGGGTGAAGATTTCTAGACAAGGCGGTGAGGGGCAAAGCCACAGTACAGGATGGCAGAAGAGATGAAAAGGAAACCACGCCAATAAAGACACAGAAGAAGGCCAAGACTGCTGACCTCTGGCTTCATCCTTTAATCGCTGAACAGACTCTAGGAGGTTCTCTTTCTCATCAAGCTCACTTTCCAGGAAGGCGTTTCTCTCGATGGCTTGGTTCAAGCGCTGCTCAAAGTCTTCCAGAGACATGATTGTGGCTCTACAGAAGAGAAGAGCTTGGTTATCCAAAACAGGAAATAGCATTTGTCTGGGACCTACACACTTGGGAGACCAATGAGGATCAGATATACCTGGGCATAAGTCCCAGCTCAGGTCTTCCTAGATGCCATAGATGGGGGCAAGTCCCTTAACCTTCAGGGTCTGAGGGTCATCACTTGCAGAATGGGAACGTGAGAGCTCAGTTTGTACAGGGGCAAAGAAAGGTAATATGCACATAGCCCTTGGCACCAAGCCAAGGCCTGATTAGACCAAGCAGAGAGCAGCACGCTCCATCTTCTCTAGGAAGCTCACAGTGCAAACTAGTACTCAGAGCAGCCTAATGAAGTACATGTGCAAATTTAGTAACATGCATTTAAAAAGGTAGAAGAGATTAGCTTTCACCTCTCAGTTAAAGTTTAACAAGTTCCCAACATTTAGCTCCAGCCCAGGTGCCCTGTCAACAACCAAATCTTATGAACAAGGAAAACGCTGGAATACAGTGTTGGAAAGGCACAGAGAAGTGCTATGATAAAGAATTCTGTTTAGCCCTAGGCTACTTTTTCTGCCTCTCTTTCCTTATATGTAAATCACAGGCAGTAAAGGTCCCTCCATACTAGGTTTAGGTAAGGCAAATTTACACAAAAAGGACTCGAGATGTTTCCTACCTAGGAATTGTCATAGCTTGGTAAATGGCAGCAGTTTTTAGTACTGATGCCATGTTTGCTGTGAGGAGGTTGATAACATCCTGCACTGTAACTATTCCATGGTGGCCGGAAGCATATGTTTGGATTAGAACCTAGAAGTTAACAGCCAGATTCTCCATGCAGAACCGTTTAGTTCCTTTAGTTACAAGGTAAGGTTTGACTCATTCATTTACTCAACATGTCCTATAACATCTAGACTGAGTCAGGTTATTACCTACCCTCAAAGTGACTTCAAAAGAATAAACGGTATAAAGTTACCAAAAGTGCCAGACTGAAAACAACAAAAGGGACCAGGGATTTAGCTCAGTGGCACCACACTTGATTATACAGGACCAGGATAGAACAGCATCATAATATGCCCAGCATGTGTCACAAAGACAAATGCTATTAACTGAATATTTGCTTTCAAATACAAGTCAGCATGCATGTGTAACTTGAGTGAAAATTATGTTTTCTATGTTGCATGTATGCATTACGTATCATTTACAAACAATCATTAGATGTTGAAATTTTGTTGATTGATATACAAAAACCTATTTATTATAATGAGAGTTAAATGAACAGCTTAGTAAATATGAATATTAGGAGATGCATACATCTGTCTGTTAAACACATGGAAATAGGTTGAGTAATGTAATCTCTGTGGAGCATTACTAGTTATTTTGGCCCTGTATATCAAACAAAACAACCTTTGAAGGATGAACGTGACTTTTAGTTACTTCCAGTGAGGTTCTGAGTCTCCTCAGGTCACTCACCCCTACACAGAACAATTTATGCCGCTGAGAAATTGCTGTTCTCGCGACAGACTAATTTGTCAAATATAGCTAATGTTTTATAATAAAACCTTAATATTTTATTAGACTTTTTAAAAATACAATTTTGGTGTTCTAGAAGTCTATTCCTTCTGTAATGGTAGTTTAGGCCTCTACCTCATTTCATTTTAACACTCAGCTGTTCAATATCTGTCCAAAATGTGAATCCAATGCATCTTGAGAGACCCAGAGAAAAGAAAGAAAACATAAAAACGCTAGAAGAAAATATAGGCTAAGTGATTTATAAATATTACAAGGCCCTTTTATAAACCTAACAACATAGAAATCAAGGAACTTATACACAGTCAATCATACGACAAAGGCAAAAAAAAAATAACAAACCCCAAGGACTCGAGTCACATCATAGACAAATACATGCAATTCTAGAAATGATAGAGAACTAACTCATCAATCACTCAATTTAAAAATAGTACTTGCCTAGTATATGCAAAGCTCTGAGTTTGATTCCTAGCAACACAGAAACAAAAACCAACAACAAAAACCAGGCAGAGAAAAAGAGTTCATAGAAAAAGAAACAAAGTAGCTCTTAGGAATACAAAGAAGTCAAGGTCACTCAGAATTCAGAAATGCACACAATGCTCACTCATTTGATTGGCAGAAGTCCTGCGTTTGAAAACCACTCTGTGGGTGAAGCTGTTTGGAAAGCAAGAACTTGCATCCATAGCCACTGGGATGGCAGATTGACGTGACCATATAGAGAATGACATCAACCAAGATCACCTATGTATACACCCTTGGACCGACAGTTTCACTTCTGCAAATTTATTCTACAGATACACATCTCTATACGGTCACTCATTACTGTAATGCTGACTGCAAAGGAATGGATATGCAAAGCACATTTATGCACAAGAGACTGGGTAAACAGCTACGGCATCTTACGACACAATACCATCCATCAGACAGAACACTATGTATGCATTTAGGGAAGAATAAAGAACAAGGAATGTTGTGTCCTGAAACAGAATGCTCTCCAAGATCTACTGTTATGTGAAAGGGCTAGATGTACAACACTGCGAACAAAATGTTCTCTTGTGGAAGAATCAGCACAAAAAACTCCACCTATTTGTATATTATATTTGAATCCTGTGTACTACCTCCTGTGGGAGGCTGCGCTGCTGGCCCCATTTCTCATCTCTCCCTGTATCACACCGTTGCTGTGGCCTCAGTGTGGGTGGAATAGATTTTCTCACCCTTTGACTCAATCTGACCATCGGATTTGCTGGGTGTGCTCAATGATAAATGAGCAGAAGTGAGAGTATGCAGTTGCTCAACAGAAATCAGAACATGGCTTTACATACAAGTACATACACACCTACTCACAGAAGGCCATTCTATTCAAGTCACTACGATAATTGGTACAGCAATTCAGAAATTATATGCTGGACCAAATAAAGGGGCCAGAATTGAATCCCAAGATCTATGGGAAATTAACATACAACAGAGTTGACTTCAATTCAGTGAAAGAAAGATGGAGTATTAAATAAACAGTGTGCTAAATTTAGCTATCCACTTAAAATGGAGCTACTTGGAAGGCTGAGACAGGATGGTCTCAAATTCAGGGTCAGCCTCTACGCAACTTAGCATGACCTTAGCTAAAAATTAAAAAAAAAATGTAAGGGGTGTAGGGAGAGACTTTTATCTTACCCAACATATAAAAAACAAAAATATGTAGGGTCGGGGATTTAGCTAAGTGGTTTCAGCCCCTGTCTTGCAAGCAAGCGCAAGAGCCCAGGTTTGGATTCCCCGGTAACCACATATAATACTGGGCGTGGAGACTCAGACCCAGCAGCAACCAGTACCACATACCACAGTGCCGGGCGTGGTGGCTCATGCCTGTAATCCCAGCACTTGGGAGGCAGAGGCAGGAGGATTGCTGTGATGTGAGTTGGAGGCTGAGCTCAGGGCCAGCCTGAACCACAAAGCGAGACCCTGTCTCAAAAAACCTTAAAAAAAAAAAAAAGAGTAACTCATTCAGAAAACCTCTATAAGTCCAAGACAAGAGCTCTGCAACAACAAAGAAACTTTCAACTTCTGGCTCTAAAGCCACAGAACTCGAGCCTATAAACACTAGCTACTCTTAACAACAAGAAACGACAGAGCCTCAAACAGGGCTGCCGCCGCTCAATCTGTGAGCACCACATCTCAGAACACACAACTTACACGACCTCCTATTAAGTCTCCACAACAATATTCTTCAAACAAGGCATCAGCAGAGCCTCTGCCAGTGTTACAATCAAAAACAGTCCTACCCAGTGTCAAAACTAGCTCGTCTCTGGACAAAAAGGAGGAAAGCACTACCAACCATAAACATGGCATCTGAAACTATACCCAGGCCTGTTCATTTTCTGGTACCAAACCGAAAGAAAAGTTAAAAAAACCTTTGACCAACAAAGGCATATTATAACCACAGCAATAGTTCATGGATCAGCTCAGCCCAAAGAAACCACGAGAGAAAAGATTATAGCTTCTAAAAGCAAAATTTACAGCAGCGTAAAGTGGACTTCACAGTATCTGTGGATTTAATAAATTTTACAACCATAGCATAAAAATCAAGAATCATAAATGAAACTAACACAGCAAAGATGTCACATTCTGAAAGAAGTAATATACTAAGTAGAATAAAATAACCAATGATATGGCACAGCCTGTAATCCTGGCACTCTTAAGAGGCTAAGGCAGGAGCACTGCAAGTGCAGGCCCAGCCTTGGCAATCTAGCAACTCAGCAAGACCCTGTCTCTAAACAACAAAGAATGGCTAAGGACACAGCTCAAGAGAAGGGCCTAGGGTTCAATTCCTAGCAACACAAAAAATATTTATAGGCCACAGAATATATAAATTCTTAAAAAGCAAGAATTTCTTTCCCCAAAATAATACCTATAGTCACAATAATCATTTCAGAACTGTATGGTTATTCTATTAAAGGACAGAGCAGCAGTATAAGAAATACACCTTTTTTTTTTCTGAGACAGGGTCTCATTTTTGTAGTTCAGGCTGGCCCTGAGCCCAGCCTCGAACTCACAGCAATCCTCCTGTCTCTGCCTCCCCAGTGCTGGGATGACAGGCGTGAGCCACCACGCCTAGCATTGAGGTATGTGGAACTGATTGCTGGTGGGCGTGAGTCACCACACTTGGTACTGTCGTATGGGGATTGAACCCAAGCCCTTGAGCTTCCAAAATAGGCACCGGAACCACTTAGCAAAATCCCTGGCCCGAAGTACACTTCTTTAAGCCTGTTTCTTTGCTTCTTCCTGCCTCGAATGCTTTCTCATCCCTGGATAATGCCTACTCAGCCCTCTAGTCTGAGCGGCATCTCCTTCAGGGAGCCTCACCTGACAATCTACCCTAGTGGCTGAACGAAACATCCTGTTCACCACTTCTTCCTATCATTAAGTTGCTCTTATGGGAGACGAAGATCCAGAAAGACATTGGTGCTCACTGCTGGGCTCTCCATATTCAACACAGTGCCTAGGGCGGAGGTGCCGCACATACCGTTTGGCCCTTTCCAAGTCATCGTTTGCTTGCTCCAGCTCCCTGATGTACTTCTGCAGTTGATCTTTAATTGCTTTAGTCTGGGCCAGGTCATCCTCCAAAGCCGAGATCTGCCGGTAGCCTTCAGAATGCTGCATTTCAAATTTCTCCTGAAGGACAAAATAAACAATAAGTGAATGACTTAGGACTTTGAAAAGCTACATGGATGTTTCTTCCCTATCATCTCCTTACAAATACATTCATTCATCTAATCTTCTCCTTCCCTAAACCCTACCAGCATCCTGACTCCACTCGAGGGTTTCTCTGCCCCAGATTTTATGGTCCTTATGGGACATCTCCTCCCATCATCCTGCCGTGCAGCTCCAGCCATCTTTTCCCAGGCTCCCGCCTAGGTAAGGTCAACCGCCAGAACTTTCTCTCTAGAGGCCTGACAATGTTGAGCGAGTGACCAAACTCAGTGAAAACAGGTGGCAGTCTCTCAAAGCGGATGTATCCTAAGCAACTACTGTATTCCAATAACATCCTGCCTCCTGGTCCCCTGCCCACTCCCAAACCTGGTCCCTAAAGCCAAGTGCTCAAGGGCTGAGAATTTAACTCAGTGGCACCACCGCCTGCCTCACAAGTGCAAGGTTGTGAGTTCAACCCCCAGCACTGCAAAAAGAAAAGATAAATAGCCAAGTGCTCAAACACTAACAACTCTCAAATAAATCATTTAAGGTGTCCACAGCCAAAGAAAGCCTCGTACACCAGGGCAATGTTATCTGCTTCACATTACATTACAGAGATGATTAGGAGGGACTTTGGTTGCTTACGCTTCCCAATAGGAAGACAGCATCAGGTACCGAGCATGATAACTGTCCTAATTTTTTGATCAGGACACTTTACCTGTAGCATGGGAAAAGTCACATGAAACTTCTGGATGAGGAAAGGAGGAGGGGAAGGAAAAGGAAGAGAAAGACAATTGTTAATAATAAGGAAGGAAGCTTACTGCGAGTGGCCAGGGCTTTCCAAAAGCAGGGAAGAGTCCAGTGACCACTCAGGGAAGAGTTGTTGCTCATTTGGAGCAGATAACACATTACACACTTGCTCTGCGTCAGGGTTCAGCCTAGTACCCTCCGTATGTATGTCGTCTCACTGATTCCACTTCACGGAGGTGGGAATTAAGGCTCAGTTTCTTAACTAGCCCGAAGTTGACTGGTATCAAATAACTGGAGAAGATCAAGTCCAAGTCCACTGAGCTGGGGCTCTCTAAACGGTGATGGATGCTACACGGCTCCAAACCACTTCAATCCAGATCACCAAGGCACAGACCATTCATTCTCTTTCTCCCTGTTTGAGATTCTTCACAGCCACTTGCCTCAGCCTTTCAACGTTGATATCACAGATACAGGTCTCCACATCTTGCTTTCAGACTCCTTTCCTTCATCAAAGACCTTTCCACAAAGAAAACACGGAACAGAACACACCCAACCAGAAAGGCTAAAGCTCTAAGTTGAAAGTTAAAAACAAAGGCAAGTTCTTTTTCTTGACTAGATCCAGTCAACAAAGCCGTTGCTACAAACACTCCGTGTGCACCGGAAGGTGATGTAATGGTGCTGAGGCAGAGGGGTGTGGCGAGAGGCCCTGGGAAAGAAGTACAGCCAGAGAACAGCAGATTATTCACAGGGTGATGACAGGGAGGGTATTCTGTGTCCTCCAGCTACTGGGGCCCCTTTGATGTCCCCATTTCCTGGCTGTGGGCAGACAGCAGTGTCTGAACTCAGGAAGACGCAGCCTAGCCCTACGCCCAGGTCAACGCCCAGCCGTGGGTCTGGCCACTTTGCACCCTTCATTCAGCAGCATCTCCAAATTAATCACAACCCCAGATCATTCACCTCGACTCAAGGTGGGATCCAAGAAGATACTAGCAGCAGACTCCTCTACCCACATCACATTCAGACAGTCTCCCAGCTGAACTCGTGACATGAAAAGCTGCGGCTGGAATGTTGGGCTTTCTCTTGGGGCCCGATTATAAAAAGCTGTCAGCTGATGATGCATCAATGGACGCTCTGTTTGATCCCTGACAGGCTTTTGTATTCAACTGGTGATGAATGAGCCAGTTGTCAAGAAGCTGTCTTGGCTGAACACATCTCTCTTAGGTGACTGACAGATATTTACTAGTGGCAGTGCCCTCTTTCTCCAAGGTGTGTGTATTTCTGCTCTGTGCTCCAACTCTGGGCTGAGGCTGTGATGCAGACCTCTTCTGCAGGTTCCAGGGCTCAGTCTTCTGCTTTTTGCAGTACTAGGAATTGAACCTAGGGTCTTACACATGCTATGCAAGTCCATCAGTGCAAAGGCCCTTAACTAGTCCTTTTTTATTACGTTCTTAGAGTCTTCTTACTCAGTTGCCCAGCATGGCCTTGAACTTGTGATCCTCCTGCCTGAGTCTCCCAAGCAGCCAGGATCATGTGAATACCACCTCATCCAATAAGGCTCAGTGTTGAAGCAGATAATTACTCAGCATCTGTAGGAGGCCTCTTATCCTCTCCAAGCCACAGTTCATACCACAAATCCTCTCTGTACTCATTCCTGAGCTCCTTTCAATTTAAGAACAAGGACAACTGTTGGGAACCATACTATTTGGAAACTGTAAGGTCAAAATTGACCAGGCCTTCCAGCCTGCAGACAAACTTTGGACTTGACTCTTTGTTTTCACCTCTGATAGCAACAAAGACTCAAGGGTTCCACTTGCTGTGATGCCTCGGGGCAGAACTGCAGGGGATCTGTCTGACCTCTCAAGGACTATTGCTGACATCTGCCTTGCCCCTACCGATCTTCAATCTTCATCTACATAACTTCTCTAGGACTATTTTTGGTGTCTCCCGGCCTTTCCGGCTTTTGGAAATGTAGCTAATAAAAGGTGTGGCAGGCTGGAGTAAGGGCTCCTGGCGGACCAGAGTAGTGTGGGTCAGGCCCAAGTTCAGATTCTCTGCTCATTTCTGCCTAATTATTAATTATTTCGCCTGTGCTTGTGTGCTCTGACTCACAGGAGACTAGAACTTAATACAAAAGTTCTAGTTATGTCCCCTTCCCCTGTTTACCACAGACAACTCTATTGCTTATGGCAAGGATCAAGTATACACCCTCACAAGTGGGCTCTATTCAAGATAAGCACCAACCAGCCTTTGGACTTCAGCACCAAGGCTACCAGGACCAAGATACACTGGACTCAACTTTTTGCTGGAATGACCAGGCCCAGTTCTCAAGGGAAGTCAGAAACCCAGATTTTTCTGCAAAGTTGTGTAAGTTTTAGGTGTTTTAATTATGAAAAAATTCTAGAGAAACCAATTTTACTACTGAAAAAAGAAATAAAAGCTCAGTACTAATGATAAGCAGGTTGAAGTACTTAAGTGTATAGATTCTTGCAATTTACTTTGAAATGCATTATAAAAAGCAAGAGGGATGGATAGGAACATCATAAATAAAATGCAAGTGTGGCCCATGTCATGGTAGAACCAAGAGGGCGGTATACAGGTATTCACTGGAAAATTCTTTCCAATCTGCTGTATGCTTAAGACCCTTTCGTAGTATACTCGATAAGAGATGCAAACATCTATAGGCCAGACTGATCTGTACAAGCCAGGTTGGACTCTGTAGAATACGATATAAAACCTGAACTTCATTGCTTAGGTTCCATGGTGTCAAAGACCTTTTCTTTTTCTTCTGTTGGAACCACCAATGTACCTCTTCATTTTGTATTTCCCCACATGCAAGAAAGGTCAGGTTTTCCACTTGACATTCATTATGTCCATGTCTGTTATGGGCTGGATCTAGATTGTCCTCCAAAAGTCTCACATGGTCAGAGGTGGGGCTTTGGGCAGCTGACTGGATCATGGGGGTGCTATGCTCATCAATGGAGTAACACGCTCTTGGGAGCTGGGCACCTGTTAAGAGGTGGATCACTAAGGGACACGACCTGGAAATGTGTACTCCTCCTAGGTTTCTCCCTTTGCTCTCTGCTTCCTATGCCAGGACATGAACAGCTATCTTTTGCCTTAGGCCCTCCCAATACGGTATTTCTGTGTTAGTGCCAGTCAGGCCTAGACTGAAATTTCTGAAACTATGAAGCCGAAACAAACCTCTCCACCTTTGAGTTCTGAGTGTTGAGTATCTTGTCCCAGCAACCAGAAAGTGACTAAGATAGAATTTGGTAATAGCAACGGAGTTCTGGCCAGGATTATACCTGGCTATGTGACTCAGAAGCTCTAGAAATGCTTTACAACAGGAGTCTGGAAAGATTTGGAGATGCTCCCCAGAGAAACCATAGAATGCTCTAAGCTATTTCTGGTTGGAGCTCAGAAGAAGACCAGAATGCTAAAAAAAAAAAAAAATGCAGACAGTAAAAGACCAAGCTCAGAGTGTTGCAGTTGGGAACAAGTACTCCACTGACAGACTCAAGACTATCTATGTTATCCTCTGGCAGACAATGTCTCATTTTGCTTGAGTCTTAAGACTTTGGGGGAATCTAAGATTAGTGATGGCAAATTTATAATCTGATAGAGGAAATTTCAAGGCAGCCCAATGTTTAATCTTCTACATATAATAAAGTTTAATTTGTAAACTTTAAGAAGCAAGCAATAATAAAACAGATAAAAACAAGTTATATAAAAGTCATTAAAAAAGCTTCTGAATTACTTAGGCCTGGCATTTTCTATTCAATATTTTTGGATCTCAGTTGACCACAAGTAACTAAAACCATGGAAAGGGAAACCACAAACACCAGCAGATACGAGGCACAACACGAAAAACCTACTCTAGACTGACATCGCCCCACACAGCATTTTGACAGGACAGAACTGTTCTATAACCCTCCTGTCTATTAATGATACACATGAGCCACATACCGCTGGCTACCAGACCTAGAAACATTAACTTACAGTTCATCGCCACGTGCAGCTAGAGGCCACCACACTGAGCAGCACAGCTCTGGACCTTATAATGATTAACAATTTTAGGGTAATACTCCAAGCTCTAAAATGGTCTCCCTGCACAGGCCCTATGAAATCAATATACAACAAGAAAAGCCACAGAAACACATGTGTGACTTGCTTGTCATAGAGTTCCACACATTGGGGGCACATAGTGCAATGAGCATGCCCACTTGGAAGGCCCACGGGCGGGCAGGGCCTAGTCCTTAGCCCCTCCTCTCACAGAGCTCCTTCTTGCTGCAAGACCAACCATCCCCTGAGCCCCTCACCTTGACAGTTTCCAGCTCCATGCGAAGGCGGTTATTCTCCGATAAGAGGTCTCGATTCCTGGTTTCAATCTGTTGCAGCTGTGTCTCTAATTCAGCTTCATATTCTCTGCTTCCCTCCTGGAATTCTCGGAGTTCCTCCTGTGTATTTTCTGCCCTGCAGCATGATTTCAAAGGTCAAGTCATAGTTTATCAAGCACTTAATACGTGCTGGGCATTGTGTCAGTTAGTACAATATGTGGGCTGTCTCTTCAGCTATCATGATTCTAGTTTTATATAAAAGATGCAATTTACACTAGATGAATGACTTCTTAAATTAGGAGAGGTAGTACATGCCTATAATCCCAGTCACTCAGGAGGCTGAGGCAGGAGAATCATAAATCAGAGGTCAGTCTGGGAAACTTAGTGCATCTGGGGCTCGGGATTTAGCTCAGTCGTTCTGGTGCCTGTCTTGCAAGCTCAAGGACCCCGGTAACCACATACAATACTGGGCGTAGAGACTCACACCCAGCAGCAACCAGTACCACATACCACAGTGCCGGGCATGGTGGCTCAAGCCTGTTATCCCAGCATTCGGGAGGCAGAGGCAGGAAGATTGCTGTGATGTGAGTTTGAGGCTGAGCTCAGGGCCAGCCTGAACTACAAAGTGAGACCCTATCTCAAAAAAAAAAAAACTTAGGGGCTGGGGAGTTAGCTCAGTGGTTCCGGCGCCTGTCTTGCAAGCGCAAGGGCCTGGGTTAGATTAGCTGGTAACCACATACAATACTGGGCGTGGAGACTCACACCCAGCAGCAACCAGTACCACATACCACAGTGCCAGGCGTGGTGGCTCACGCCTGTAATCCCAGCACTTGGGAGGCAGAGGCAGGAGGATTGCTGTGATGTGAATTTGAGGCTGAGCTCAGGGCCAGCCTGAACCACAAAGCGAGATGCTGTCTCAAAAAAAAAAAAAAAACCAAAAAAACCTTAGTGCATCTGACCTAAAGTTTCAAAATCCTCAATATTTTTTTTTTTTTTGAGGAGAGGGTAGATACAGGATCTCACTATGTGGTCCAGGATGGCCTCCAACTCACAGGGATCCTCCTGCCTCAGTCTCTCAAGCACTGGGATTACAGGCGTGCACCACCCACCCAGTTCCATAATCTTCAAAATTAAAGTGACTTTTTTCCTTCTAAATATTATCGTTGTTATTAATACACACACACACACACACACACACACACACATTTTAGAGGTGGTGGAAATCACATCCAGGACCCTACACACGCAAGGCAAGTGTTTTCCTCCTCAGCTACATCATAACCCCCAGGTTATCTTTAACCATTTACCAGTCCAATTATTTAAATACAGGATAAGCAAATAGTACATATTTTTCATTAATGTTTATAAATTAATGTTGTATAAAAACAACAATTTTATTAAATTTATTCAGTATAAGTGAATATGAGTAATATGCAGGGTAAACTGTTGAGCGGTTACACCAAACTAAGTAAAGAAATGAAAAGGATGGCATAAAACCTCCATGTGAAGATCGTGAGACCACGAGGGGTATAAAACCCCCAAAACTGCCATTCTACACATGTGCACCACACACACACACACACACACACACACACACACACACACACTATTTTCACAGATGGGTACTGGAATTTTACAATCTGCAACATCCTATTTTTCTAGACACAGAGAAAAGCTCTTTTCCCCATTCTGAGGAACCGACCTCTAGGGTCACTCAGAGCTGATAAAAACCCTTCCAGAACCCCAGATGGGGAGTAGGGGCGCAGGATGGTTAGGGCTCCTGTTCGACTCTCAGTGGCTGCAGCTATTTCCTTCACTGGCAATTCGTTTGTCCTGCAGGACTCACCTCTGCTTGTAGGTCATCGCTAGATCTTTCCAGTAGTTTGCTTCTTCTACCTCAGAGCTGAAAGTCTTTCCCGAGTCCTCCATTGTAAAAATGGAGAAGAGCTCACTCTTCTCGTGGCATGGTGTCTAGGAGAGCAGGATTTAAAATTACTGCACATATCTGGGTAAACAACTCATCTGTGAGGGGATAAAATAATCTCTCCATGTCTTGCTGGATTAAATCATAAAATATTGCCCCAAACTGAAACTAAATCCAAACCAAAGCCAGCCCACCCCACCTGCTACATCCACGCCTGGATCCCCTCCAGGCTTACCTATATCCCTTCACAAATATTTATGGCACAACTTATATACAGTAAGCCGCAGCAATCCAAATAAGATGTGTTCAAGATGACTACCGTCTCTCGAGGGGCCTCGTGGGGGTGGAGAAGTCAACTGTACGTATAAACCGAACGGTAGCGCAGTGACAGAAATAGGAACAGGATACCAACACATAATAAGTGCCCTGTATTTAGAGTGCATATTTGGTGTGTTTAGACTTACGTACGTGCCCAAGAAACCACCATCATGGTCAAGGCAATAAGCATTTTTGCAAGGCCCGGCGTACTGTGGAGCCCCAAACTCAGCCCGAGCCATGCAAGGACTGGGGTGGGGTGGGGTGATGCACCAGTGACAATGAAGAAGCAAAGGCACAGGGAGGAGGGAGAAAGAGGACACTAAACAGGAGCAAGGGACAAACAGCCTGGTTTGTAGGGGGCTGGAAAAGCTGGGAGAACAAAAGCTGAGGAGTCTAGGCCAATTACAATGGAGAAACTACACTCTAGGGGGTTCTGAGGGAGAGAGAGACCTGGCGGGATCCTGGGCTGGGCAGGACCAAGGCCTTAGCTGTGGAGCTTCTGGAGGGAAGGAAGGTGGCCTGAATGACAAATGGAAGTGAAGACAGAGGGAGGAGGAACAGATTCCAAAAATACTTACACAGTAAAACCCAAGAGCAACCTGCAGCCCCAACCAGCTACTTAAGAGGCTGAAGCAGGCAGATTACTTGAGCTCAGATGTCTGAGACCAGCTTGGTTAACACAGCAAGACTTGACTGAAAACAAAAACAAAAAACCAGCATTTGGCAATTGAATGAGGGAGGGGAGGTTAAAAAAAAAAGATGGTGGCAACATTTCTTGGGACTTCAACATAAGAAACTGGGTATCTCTACCATGCCTATCGCTAGAGATGAAAAATAACACAAGGAACATTCTGAGGTGGGTGGGCTGGGGGGATACCAACCCTCCTTTGCAGTATTTTTAGTCTGACAAGCCCAAGACACATTTCGATGCCACAGTGGATCTGAAACTCAGGGCAGGAAGCTGAGCCAACAGACAATAACTTGAGTCACACATCCGGGTTTGGTTCTTTCCCAGAACCCTCGGGGAATGTCACCGAGACTGTGGACGGACCTCTGGGGATGCAGGTATTGGAAAAGCAGGCAGAGGAAGAAAATACAGTGATGGAAGAAATGGGGAGAGGGATGAGTCCCAGAAACAGGAGTCCGCTTCAAGGGAAAAGGGAACATTCCGCAAGTCGTCAGGGCCCAAGGCAAGGCTGGTGAGCAATGAGCTTGAGAGCAAGCAGTTTCCACCCACGAAGAAGGGCAGAGAGTGAGTGGGCGGAGCTGGGACTGGGAGGTGAAGAGGAGAAAGGAGATTCGATTTTGGAGAACTGGGCCGAGAAGAGAACGAGACAAATACTGGAGAAGCAGGAGGAACCTGTGTGGGACCTCAGCTAGAAGGATTCTGGGATGCTGGAAGGAAAAGTCAGAAAAGCAGATTTCTGGGAATAGGTGTTAAGACAGCTTCTTATGTCACTGACTTTGAGGCCTTCAGCTTGTTGAAAACTCACTAGAGGGAAGGCATGGTCACTCAGCCTTATAATCCTAGCCGCCTGGGAGGCTGAGGCAGGAAAATCACAAATTTAAGCCCAGCCTGAACATACTGAGACCTTGTCTCCAAAAAATATTCTTTTTAAAAGCCAGAGATTTAGTTCAGTGTGAAGGACCAGAGTTTATCTCTGGCACTGCCCACCCTGTCAAAAGTCACTAGCTTCCATTTGCTTACAGTCCCAGTAGTCTGGGAAGCTGAGACAGGAGAATCACAATTTTGAGTCTAGGCTTGGCAACTTCACAACTTACTAAGACCTTGATTCATAAAGAAAAAATAAAAATAAGAAACGAACTGTAGGTATAGCTCAGTGTAAAGGACTGGATGATTCAACTCCAGTGCCATCCACCCCAAACGTCAGTAGAACCCAAATAAAATGTCACTAAGGTCCCTTCCTTCCCTTGAAGGTTATGGGCTGTTTCTTTGAGACAAAAAAGGGAAGAAAACCCATTGCTGAGCAAGACATAACCAACATGCTGTATTTTTGGTTAAAAATACAATCATTAGGCTTTCCCACCAAATTTTCCTCTTTCCCCAACAGGGAGGAAACAAGCTATTTCCTGACCTCTACCCCTCCACCCCGGGAACACTTTGTGTAAAAGGATGATCAAGTCAGAAATGCTAGCTGAAGTAGAAAGGGTCTGATTTGTGGTTTTCTTGGATGGATGAGAAATCATCCACTATATCTGGGACAAAGTACAGGGGCACTCACGTGCCCAGCATCAGTCACCAGCGCAGGGCTGGGCCTGACCGTGATCACCACACTCCAGATGGGAACTTCCTGCTAGGGTGGGAAGGTGGTGGGAGGCAAGCCTCCAATGACCAGCGGTCATCTTGCTATTACAAGGGCAGTGTCTGGCAGGAATGAAGCCAAAAGAGGGTGGAGAAAGTCCTGACAGTATCACTTTGATACTGGCACCCAGTCATACCAGATTTAAAGTTATAATTAGTTTCCAGGCTTGGTTAAGACACTTAGGGTTGGCTTTCTGCTGCAGGTGAGATCTAATTAACATAGGGAGAGAATGAACTTATTACTGGAAGCAAAGGGTACAGTGTTTCTCACAACGTAAAGGAGAAGCTGAAAAACCACTGACTGGGCATGACTAACAGTGGATGACATGTGAAGGCGTAGGGGGAACCCACAGTCCCTGCCCCAGCCGTAAGCTCTTCGTGAGCTGATATCATCTATAATGCAGTCACCAAGCCAATTCCAGTGTCAGGAGCCAAGTCCGTCTACATATCCAAAAGTGAGCAGTTTGGCCAGCATGACACTGGTAACCATACCGAAGAGTCTCAGCATGGTGTAGGAAGAAGTCTGTGTACAATAGGGACATGTAGTAATTAGAAATAACCATAAACTAACTTTTTCACAGCATGGAGAAAAATTACGTACAAGGTCCAAAGTAGTCATCTCATGCCTACTTCTCTACTTCCCTTCTATTTGTTTTTGTCCAGTCACATTGTCTTTCTTCTCTTCCTTAAACACCTCACCCCTACGCCGTTGCACATACTGTTCTCTTTGCCTGCAAGGTTTTAACCTCAGATCTCTGTCTAGCAGGTTTCTTTCTTGTCACTCAGATCTCCAGTGCCCTCCCCCAAGGCCATATTCAAATATCCCACCTAATAACCCCTCCAGCTTTAACCCCTGCTTAATCTAATTTCATCACCTTCTGAGTCTGGTATGTATCTTCCTTGCCAGAAGGTCCCTTTTTGAGTATAAAGGCCTTCTCCTTCTTTTTTTTTTAATCCCCAAAGCCTAGCCAGAACAGTTAAGAGTACAAAAGGCATCCACTTAGTGGAAGTAGGAAAAGATGGAGCCTGACCACTAACTGGAAAAGGTGGAAGCTCGGGGCAGAATAAAGAGGCGGAGCCCTCTGAAGGCTTGTTTACATCTGCAGACCCCTAAGCAGCTCATCAGAGAGCTGAGAGGAAACCTAGCAGTACCCCACACACCTGAGTGATGTTAACGGGAAGGCGGGGATTCACGCCCGCGGCCGTGGCCCTCCCGGATTTATGTAAGAAGCAACATCTGTTACAGTTATGGGAGTTCAGTAACCCTCCTTCTGTATACTTTGGACAAAAGAGTTTTAGAAAAGCCTTCTCCAAACAGTTATCCTGGCCAGTGAGGCTAAGTACTTAACCCTAGGAAAACAATGGGTCTGAGGTGTTTCTCGGGAGTTGCTTCCTCTGTGGGGAGGTACCAGTTGCAAGCAAGCTGGTAAGGACGGTCTGATTTTGAACTTTAGAGACTGAGAAGAAACTACAGACATCTGGACTTAAGTCATGGCCGGTATAACCTTTTTTTTTTTTCACCAACACAAGAAGTACATAGAAATGGCATTTCAACCAAAAACCCATACATTTTAAAAGCAAAACCAAGGGAAGAGCAAAAGAGTATGCTAGAGACAGTGAAGAAGGAATAGCTGCACCTTACTTTGTTATGAAGCAGCAATCTTAAAAATATAGTTTTTCCTTACCATTTGGAAACGTCTCGGAAAATTCTTTGGCACTGTTCCACCACAGAAAACCGACAAGATGACTCGCAAAGGTTTCCTTCTTTTGGGGTATTTACTGAATTTTATTAACATCTTCTACAGTATTTGCAGTGCGTTAGGTGTTTAATAGATTGTTTTTGATCATTAACCACTTTAAGCTGTTCTCTAAGAGGTAAACAAGGCAATAACTTAGAAGCAGAGGCTGGAGCAGGAGCTCCTTGTGCCTGGGCTACCTGTGAAGGCGCGGGGGAATGGTACCGCACCCAGACCCAGGTGCAAGGGGTCAATGAATTCAGGTTCAAGCCCTCCAAGGAGCCGCAGACAGCTTGACTAGGGGGCAGATTGTCTTGTATTGTTTGAAACACAAGGTACTGAAACAGACAGGTATGTGTTAACCCATGGTCACACGTACATAGCTTTGCACCTGCTGGCTACTACGTTCATGTATTTCATCTGTTAATGGCCTGCTAACTTGGACTGTAATTCATCATCACACCTTAGCAGCTGTGGGCAAGTCTGGTGGGTGCCTGAAATACACACGCTACCACACGCAAGGAAGAATAAACTCAGATCTATGGTACCAAAACTATCTGCTTCACATAACATGGTTACATACTTTTCTAGGTACACAAAGTATCTATTTTACATGACTTGTTTATATACTTTCCTAAAAATCCCTCTCAGCATCCCTGCCCACATTTTGAATGATTAAAATCTAATAGAAAAGTGTAAACACGTACTTGAGACACTTCTGATTTCAAAACTGTAGAAAAAAGTGATCTCTTTCAACTTCAAGAGTAACACACATGCATGTGAGTGCATGCACACACGCACACACACACACACGCTCTCTCTCACTCACTCACTCTGTCAGGACCTAACACCCTTCTCCATCACAGCCACAAGTGGAAGTGCCAAAAGGAAAGGGAGGGCAGAGGAGGAGCTCCTGATGTCCACATGCACTCCAAGAGCGTCTGCACTATGATGCAGGCTTTGCATTTTGCAGAAGAGACATCACAAGGACAAAATGTGTCAAGAGTCAGCAAGCTTGGCTTGACTTTGTGCTTTCCAAACCAAGGATATACTACTCCTGCAGAAAGAAGCACAGGGTCAACTACAACATGCACTCAAGGATAGACTGAGAAACAGGAGAAACCAAACTATCACCAGAGGACTGATGGGAAAAGCACTCAGCATTTTAGAAAAATTATATGTAGTTAAGATGGAGGTCGTGTACGTCAAGTGTCATTTTTGTTTCTCTTTCTCTCTGCAAAACTGATTAAAAAGGACCCGGAAGGAGGTGCCATGATGCAAATAGAGCAGGCACTAAGATGTGTATTTTTTACAATAGATTTCACAATTTTTTTATAGTAAGCATTTGTCTTTAGAAAATTTTAAAAAATAGAACAGCTATGGCATCAAGATAATTTTATTCTATTGAACCAAGACGCCAGGGACAGCTTCCCTCCGTGGTCCCCACCCCATCCCTTTTCAATCATTTCCTGGATACCTACTAAGGGACAGGCGCTGCTGGGAGAGCCAGAAGCACACCGCCTACACCCACAGTCCTGTGTGCAGACACAGTATCAGCTGCAGATGCCAACTCTGCCCGGGCAGGCTGGGTTAGGAAATCACCTTGCAAGGAAAGGAAGGCAGTGTTATCTCTGAGCTCACAAGTTCTCAGCCAACAGAATACACTTTGGAAACAAAAATAACATCCCACAGTGTCAGCCAAGTTAGGAAACTATTATTCACAATGGGATAAAGTATACAAATCCGAAGCGCAAAGTCTTCAAGAGCAGAGATCACCAGCATCTCACTCTGCATAAAAGGCACATTAAGAGGAACATAATTAAGTTTCCAAACTGGTTCAATACCTGTGTAGTGGGGGTAAGGGGCAGAGAGGTCTGATAACAGGCTCTCAAGTAGCCGGTATCCAATTACTCTTCAAAGCACACTACCCATGTCCTAAAATGCCATCCAATCCTGGAATCCGCTGCAACAAAACTCTCCTGGAAAAATGCTAAACCTCTGCCCAACACGCGCTGCACAGGCCCCTTCTTTAGAAAGTTTAAAGGGGCCTGGGACTAAAAGTGGGAAGACCGAGGTACATCTTGGTACAAACCCTAGGACAAAGCAACCCGGGGAAGCTCTTTAGGTCTCAGTGGGGTGAGAACTTGAGAGGACTAGGAGAGGACGCAAGAGCTGCTCCAAAGGCGGGGTCCAGGTGACGCGACTTCGGCGGCAGGTAAGCCCAAACAGCACGGACAGGGATGTGAGCGGAAATATTCCCCTTTGCCCAATCATGCCTCAAACTGCAATCCGGGGAAGTCTGCACCGACTGGTAGCAGAGAGCTGAGAAAAGCGGAGGGAAAGAGACTGCTCCAAAAGTGCTCCCAAAGGGAGGGGCGCAGAGGAAGAGGCTGCTGGAAAGCGGCCTGCACCGGGGTGGCAAACTGGATGTGAGAGCGGGGGCAAGGCTGGAAACAAAAGAATGAGGGGGACAGAGGTGGAGAAGGGGGGTGCCGGAGGACAGACACGGGCTGGGAGTACTGAGGTGAAGGGGCAGAAAAGAGGCGAGGGGCGTGCAGCAGGGGAATTCGGGGAGAGGGAAGAGGTTCGGAGTCCAGCAGCCGCTTTGGGACCAGAAGGCGAGACCCAAGTCCAAATGGGAAGGGCAGCGGGGCTGGGGAAACTGGCGCAAAGTTGGAGCTGGCAAAGGCCAGACCTGGCGCGAAGGACGCCGGGCAGTAAGGCAGAAAGTTAGTAGAGAGGCTTCAGAGAAGCCGGGCTTTCGAGGACCAGCAAAGTCCGCGCAGCAAGGGGCGCATGGGGCCCCTGCAAGGCGGCGGGTGGGGCGGGAAAGTTCGTGGTGAAGACCAAAGCAGGCACGGCACCGGCCAGCGACAGCGGCCACTAACTTACCCGGCTCTGTCGGAGAAGACGCGGCTACCACTGAGCCCCGGGGCGGCGCGGCCTTACAGTCCGGGCCCGCCCTGCGCTCCGGAGGGTGCCGCCCATTGGCTGCCGCGCCACGGGTCCGCGTCCGGATTGGCCAATCAGCGCCGAGCAGCGCCGTTTGGAAACTTTTTCTCCCAGACCCGGGCGCGGTTTAGCCACGCGGCGGCTGCGGCCTCGGACGGGAGGAGTCCGGAGCTGCTGGCTTGCTCTTGGGGATACCACCGCCTGGTCCCTCTTTGACTCCGAGATTAGGCTTGGGTTTGCGAGCCACTACTTAAGAAAACTATGCTGGTCACTCACATCGGTAGCTGTTTTCCATCTTTGCGTTGTCCCCAAATAAGAAGGTAGGGAGGGCCAAGATCTTGGTCCACTGACGCTAACAGTCCCCTATATTCTTCCCACCACCCCCTAGAAAGAATGGTCGACATCAGAGGCCACGGAATTTAGTATTATTGTTGTTAGCTGGGAGAAGAGGCACGCGCCTGTAATTAGCGCTCAGGAGGACGGAAAATTTGGGCCCAACTGGGTCAATTTACAGACTGAGAGTCCTATCTCAAAATAACGAATAAAAAGGGCTGAGAATGTAGCTCAGTGAGAAGACACTCAATTCAGCGTCAATACTGAAACAACCTTGATTTTGACTCCTAGTTTGACCCCTTCCTACTGTGATTTTCGGCAAGTATTTAACTGCCCTGCAACTCAATTATGTATGAATGAGATTGTGCAGAGCACTAAAGTTAGTATTTGCAAACGGTTAGGACAGAAAATACAATACATACTTGGATTTGTTAAATGATTCTGTTTTTTTGTTGTTGTTGTTATTGCTGCTCTTTTGCTTTTAGACAGGTTCTCAATATATAGTTCAGACTGGACTTGAACTCACTATGTAGCCCAGGCTGGCCTTGAATTTATGTTATGGTGATCCTCCCGCCTCCTGAGTGCTGGGATTACAAGCGTGCACCACAATGCCTGGTGATTTGTTTTTTTTATATATATAGTTATGGAACGCAGGGACAAGGCTTATTTCTGACATATCCCGCCCCCCCAATTTAATTCTCACAGCACCCCTAATTGTTCACTGACAAAGGATTGAGAACTCTTACGTACAAGGCACCTGTTCTCAAAGGGGTTACAGTTTGCAGAAAGACACTAAACCAGAAAACACGTACAATAAATTCCAGATATTAGTGTTATGCATGAAGGAATTCAGGACAGAAAAAGGTCAGGCAGGGAACACTTTGGATAGAATGATCAGGAAAAGCCACTTTAAGGTGAGGATTGTGCAAAGCAACACACATGAGAAACACTTTTGGGGGAGGGGGCTGAAACCAGGGCCACTCTACCATTCCTCCACTGAGTGACATCCTCAGCCCTTTTTACATTTTTATTTTGAGACAGGGTCTGGCCAAGTTGCCTCAGTGGGACTCCAACTTGCAACCCTCTAGTAAAACACTTCTATTGTACTCACTTTTAGAATGACAAAACAAAAGTGTACTAAATTAATGAATTGCACAAAACTCGCAATTTGTCAGACTTCAAAGTTTGATAGCTATGCCCTTGTTCTTCTACGTATGTTACCTGCAAATAAAGACTCCTTCTCCTTCCATGCTTCTCCTTCCATGGTTAAAATGACCTTTCTCTTTAATTCTACTTTAACTGTTCACTACTTCCCTGAAAAGACGAGAGGCAAAGGGAACTTATTACCTGCACCAACAGTGTAAAGGAAAGTACCCAGCTGTTGTTCAGACTTTCATTCTGTTTGCAAATACTCCTGTCACTTGCATTCTGCTTGATACTTAGTCGAATATTTTTAGCTTCAGAATTTTATTTGATCTTCAGCATCCTTGAGGTTTCTGGGCAGAATGTAATCATTCCAATTTACAGATAAGCTGCAGCACAAATTGTAAGGTACTGTTCTTTTTTTTTTTTTTTTTTTTTTTGATACTGAGGATTGAACCCAGAATCTTTGCACAGAGCTACATCCTTAGCCCTTTCAAAAACTTTTTTTTTTTTAGGTTTTTTTGAGACAGGGTCTCACTTTGTAGTTCAGGCTAGCCCTGAGCTCAGCCTCAAACTCACATCACTGCAATCCTCCTGCCTCTGCCTCCCGAGTGCTGGGATTACAGGCTAAGCCACGCCACCCGGCACTGTGGTATGTGATACTGATTGCTGCTGAGTGTGAGTCTCCATGCCCAGTATTGTATGTGGTTACCAGGGATCGAACCTGGGTCCTTGCGCTTGCAAGACAGGCGCCGGAACCACTGAGCTAAATCCCTGGCCTGTAAGGTACTGTTGACTAAATGACATTGTTCAGGTCATTTAAGCTATTTGGTTGTTTCCCAAATTTTCAATAAAGGGGAGACAACATTGAAATGATTATCATTATTGAGGAGCAAATGTTTGGGGAAATTGATTTGTCACTGGGTAGAATCTTAAAAATGAAAGGAAAATTTGGTGTACTTTTAAACTTTCTTTTATTTGAATGTTTTATTTATTTATTAGACAAGGTCTCACTGTGTAGTTTAGCCTGGCCTTGATCTTTCTCCTACAAATTTCCAAAGTGCTGGAATTACAGGCATGAGCCAACATGTCTGGCTTCATTTTAAATGTTTGATTTGTTTTGATTTGTACCAAGGACTGAACTCAAAGCCTTATGCTTACTAAACAGGTATGATGCCTCTGAGCTACTTCCCTGGCCCCATTTGAAAATTTTTAATACAGATCAAATTAGTATGTCTGCTTTATTTCAGTTGCTTTACTGCCAAATCTAGGGATAGGGACTTTTTCAGATTCTTTCTTTGTAGCTTTGAGCAATGACTTGAGTAATGAGCTGTTTCTCTTCCATAGATCTTTTCATCATAATTTTTCAGTTAAGAACACCAAACCTAAGAGAGAAGAGAAGTTGCAGGAGAGAAAAATCTTTTAGCAACACAGTGGGAAACTAAGTACAATCAAATGTAAAATAGCTACATAAATAGCACAAAAACTAATCATCATCCTTATTTCATGTAAGTGAAGCTTATTATTTGGACAAGGAAAAAACTGAGACTTATTTTCACTAAGAATAAGGTTAACAGGCTATTCATAAGAAACAGCTCAGAAATTTTAAAGCATTCTTCATAAATATCATATTGGATTAGAAGTCATTACTGTCTCTGGCACTGGGATGATGTACTGTGCTTAGTTTGCCATGGAAAACAATAAAACTGAAGTGTTTGTAGTCAAGACTTACCACTGACTTTCCACTTACTAGTTTGCTTTTATTCACTACATTTATCTTTTGAGACTAGATACAATTCTGTACTTCAAAAACTGGCAAGCAAAATCAATGCTTCTGCCCTCATATTTTGTGGCTAAAAACTTTTTACAGTAAATCAGTAAGGAATCTACAATTTGTTTCCTTTTTAATATTTTTTGGTTAATATTGTCTGTATTCAGAGGTATTCAGTTAAAATTAAAAACGAAAATAAAAATTTAAATTCTACTTGTAAAGAGTAGCATATTTGTTTGATATTTTGAAAAAACTTCAAAATGTAAGAGTTGTTTTTCATCTGTTGTAATTCCCAGTGGGAAAATACTACCCCCCCCCCCCAGACACAATGAAGAATTTACTCAACAATAATAAATACGTAACAGGCAGACAGATGATGCAGCTTGCTCCGTGCCTTCGGGAAAATTAAACACAGGCACAAGGGTTCAACTGCATGTGCGAACTTGCCCTCCTCAGTATGAGGTGTCTACAAAGATGTCTACAGGGAGTGATTTATCCTAACTTAGTGCAGATTGCCTAATGAAATCACCTCAAGTTGGAAACTCGGAAAGTAAAATATTCTCACTTGGCATTTTCTACTTAACAAGTTCTCTAGCAAAGTGAATTTGTTCCTCGACAAACTAGAAGCTACTCTTTTTAAAAAGCAATATTCAGCTAGCACACCCTTGCCTAAACTGTATCTAGATTGAGACAATATGTGCTTCGTTTTTTTTCCCCTAATTTGCAATAGGAAATAGAGAGCAGCTGGCAGTTTCAGAAATTATCATTTTGCTTATGAGTTCAAAAAAATTAGACGTCAGGTAAAATGAAGATTATGAGGCGCTATTAAAAAAAAAACAGCCTGTTTATCCACATGAAATACATCAATTTCACAAATACTAGTTTTCCAAAAGTCTTAAGTTTACCTTTTTGCTCGTTCTATTTGTCAGTGGAAAAGTTGTACTCATTTGTGACAAGCTCTGCGCCAGGGCTTTTAAAAACGACGTTTTCTTACTAAAGTTACCGAGTACCTCTTCATCGTTGGTGACAATATCCAGCTTATTCTTTGCGCACAATTTGTGCCAGCTGGGTAGAAACTGCGAGAACGCGAAGGGACTTGCAGGAAGCCCAGCTGAGTTATTTTTCTTCACTCGCCACTAGGTTGCACTAGATGAAGGATGCTCAGGAATAAGCGCCGTTTACTTTTGAAAAATAAATAGAACTATCACGTGACGGGATGGGGGCGCCGAAGCTATCGAGGTTTTTCACTAAAATCCTAGTTTAATCCTTCTGCTTTCCCGCAGAAGACCAAAGGAGCTAAATTGTATTAAATCCCGTTTGGCAGGTTTTGCTTGGTTTTTTACCTGTAAACTGATTAATTCCCTGGGTTGGGGTTCCTTTCGACTTCACAAAAATTAAGCCAGAGAAAAGACCTCTTTAATCTGGGGTTTTTTACCAAAAAGGTCAGCGACTTCCCCAGGGAAGGTCCCGATTTTGAGGTTTATCGGGAGGGGACTGAGCCTGACGAGGCTGCAGGGCCGCGAGGCCCCGCCCCCCCCGACTCCCAGCAGGCCGCGCGCGGTGAGGACTCGGCGGCGGGACCGAGGTGGAGGAATGGGCGGGGCGAGCAGGAGAGAAGGGCGTCGGTTTTGCGACAGGGGCGGTGCGGCGCGTTGCGGAAGCGGAAGTGGAGGGTGCGCTTGGCGGCGGCGGCGGGAGCTGCGGAGTCGGGAATCAAAACAAAGGGCCTGGGGGGGGGCGGGGGGAAGGCGGCGGGGCCGGAATGTGAGCCGACGTGGAGCGGGCGGCTGAGGTGAGTTTGCTTTTACGCTGAGGCTAGACCGTGACGGACTTACTGCTCCGGGCCCACCGGAGCTGGGAAGGGGACAGTGCCCCCCCCCGCCCCCACTTTTTTTGTGGGGGGTGAGAGGGTTGGCTAGTCCGAGGGCAAGGACCATGAATCCCCAGACCCCGCTGCGGAGTCAGCCAGTCCCTCTTTCAAGTCTGCTCACTGCTGTTACTATCACGCCACTGTTCCTCTGTAGCGTATTTGGCTCCCCGCCCGCACCTGTCTTCCAGCTTCCCGTTGGGCCCTGCTTGTGTTTCAGCCTTCCCAGAAGGAGATGCAAAGTTAGAAAGTGAAGAGAAAACGTTCGGGGCGAATGTTTTTGCCACCCTCTTGAGCGTTTTGCTCTCTGCTGGGCCTTTCAGCTGTCCCCAGGGTGTAGCGATGGGGCTTCAGACACTCCCCCTACTAATTGTAACCTCGTGAAGCACCCTTCCGAGTGTCCCAAGCACCTTTCCAATATTGCCAGGAGCTTTCCACATACTTCTGTGTCTTTTGGACTCTTGGCATATCTGAGCGATATTTTTCTATTTTTTCCACAGGGAAATTGAAAACAAATCCGTGTACTTTGACATTTATTGAGATTTTCATTCGTTCAGAAGTTATCGATAACATGTCAGGCATTGTGCTGGTGTAGGGTGTATCACTAGTGAAAAAAAACAGTTTCTGCTGTCGTGGAATATGTTTTAAAGGGAGAGAAAAAGTAAAGTAGCAAGCAAAAGAAGGTCATTTTAGATGGAAGAGTTTGTAAGAGAGAGGGAAAACGATAATGGGGTGAAGGGGGTGGGAGTTAGGGCCTAGATTGAGTGTTAAGGGAAGGCCTTTTGCTTATCCTAGCCTTTTTGCCTCTTGGATTATCACAAGTAATCAAACAGACGGCCAAGAGGGTTTCTGTTAGTAGCAGACCCTCCTAAGAGGATCTAAATTCAGAGGAGTTGTGGGTTGTCCAAGGCTGCACAAATGAGAAGGGGTAGCAGGGGAGTAAAACGCGGGCAGTGTGACTGCTCTCAGTCCCTATCTGAAGTGTTTAGACACTGCAAGATTGGCAGAAGGGAGACTCCCACTCAGAACTTGCCTTGGCTATCTTAGGCTGCTTAGTAGCATTCTGGGGGATACTTGGGAAAAATGACAGAGTGCAAGCTAACGCGTTTTTAGTTTTATTTATTTGCTTGTAGTGAGCAATTTTGGAGGCACTTCAGGAAGAAGTGAACAAGCCTACCTTGGTCACCTCTCTGCAGTAACTACGATTTTTGGCTAGCTAGAAAACTTAAGTTTCTTTTTCCCCTTCTGTAGCTTGTGACTAATTCTTCCCACCTCATAGAATTGAGAAAAAAGTTATATAAGTGAATCTTCTTGCCTCCATTGGTGGTACTAGGGGTTGAAATTGTACTATACTTGTATATTTTAGGGCTTTTGCACCAAAATACATCCTCAGCCCTATTGCTGTTGCTATTGTAGGGAAAATGGGACCCATAGGTAGGAGAAAAGCAGCCTCTGTGACAATTTGAGACGGTGAACAGCAGACATTTTGGTGGTTTTACCCCTAAAGCAGTCCGTCTGTGATTTTGCTTCTGCATCTGTGCAGGCAGGAGCATCTACTATTTTTGCTCCTTGTTCAGGTTACCCTACGTGCGTGTTTCCTTATTGGCCCAGAAAACCCAAATTCCTAGGAATAAGCTGACCACTCAGTCAGGTGCAGTCGCCCTGAGAGGTTAGTGTCCCCAGACCTCTACTCTAAAAGATAAGGCCACTGCCTCAGATTCAGCGATTACAGAACTCTCGGCCTCCACCCCTCCAATTAGCTTTGTATTGCTTCTGGAAATAAACTTTACCTTTGCTTTGTACCATCTTCTGAACCATCTTCCTCTACCTCTTTCTGTGTCAGAGACAGAAAGACAGACAGACAAGGCCAAAGAAGTTCAAGTTTGGGCTGGCAACCCCAGACCTACCAGACATCATCATCATCATCATCATCATTATTATCATTATTCCTGTATTATTATTGAGACAAGTTCTGACTATATTTCTAAGTTGCCCAAGAAGGACTCAAATTAGGACAAACAGCTAAACAGACCTCATCATCTGTAAATACAAGCTGACAGTTTACCTTCACGCTTCTGTATGCTGTACCTTGCAGAGCTTGTTTTGCAAAAGTTAAAAGACCCAACCCCAGAATGTAGAAAGTCCTCAAAGACCCTTCCCGATTTTCCCTAGTCTTGAGCCAGTCAGTCAGTCAAGTTTGTGTACCCTCACCTCAAGGTCAGGATAGGCCCCAACCAATATAAAACCAACACCTCAGGACCACCTACAGTGGTGCCTCTATTTTGGGCACCCCTGCCCCTCTCTCAGAGAAGGCAGCTGCTCTCGTGTATGCTTGCTTTATGTAAGTACAAACTCTGCTTCCAAACTTTGGAACTCATTGGTTCTTCCACAGCCTTCTGCATTGTCAGGGAAGCTAGGCCCGAGTTTCCTGGATGGGACACTAAGGAGAGGCCTGTTAAGGTAGTGAGTACATATTTGCTGCATAAGGAAATAAATAAGGTTAGATGAAAACTCTGTGTAAACTTTTATAAACGGGAGCTCCCTTTCAAGATTCAGCTTTGGAGAGTTTGGGGACAGTTCTTGAAGTCTGTGTATACAGTAATCATTCATAAATTCTTATAATTTTGAGAGGGGCTTGTTAGGCCATAGAAGACCTGTAAAAACAACTATCATAATCGAATATTAGTGGTGACAGTTAACTGTGTTTCAGAATTAATCTCTCCCATCTGTGTGTCATAAATGGTGTACTTTATTAATATTCTTTCAACATACTTTTACTTTTGCTACTGTGTTGCAAACCCTACAGCAGTGAAAAGAGTGAGGAGCATTTATCTAATTCTTTTTCTCTAATGGTCTGAATTAAATGATGAGATTTTAGCTATATTTTAAAGAGAAGCAAATAAACTTTTGTATTGGGTGTTTTGCTTTGTTTTTGTGCTGAGGATTGAACCCACGGCTGTTCTGCTAAGCAAGAGCTCTGCTACTGAGTTATAGGCTAGACTGGAAACAGAAATTTGGTAAAGTTTTCTAGCTTAAAAACTAGCCACCTGGTAAATATTTTAGGCTTTGTGGCCAGATTGTGTTACAAAGACTCACCTCTCTAATTGTGCAAAAGTAGCGAAGAGTATTAAAAGGAGTGAGAATGGCTGTATCACCAGAAAACTTTATAAATAATAAAATTTGAATTTCATTTTTTAAAAAAGTTTTTTAGGAATTAAAAAATGTAAAGTATATCCCTAGTTCATAAAGCATTTAAATATAGGCAATGAGCTCACTTTGGCTAGTGAGCCATAGTTCTGCTTTATGTGATCAGTTCTCCTATACCTTAAATAGATGGTGATTATTTCTCCCCTCCTGGCATGTAGATGTTAAAATCTCTTGAAAAGAGCATCACATCCAAAAGAAAAAGAAAAAAAACCTGAAAGTTATTTTCTCTATGCTCAGATGAAAATTTTTGATAATGAAATTACTTGAAAATAGCCACTGAAGATAAGAGGTAGTATTGGAATATTGTGGTGAGGACTTGGAAATGAAGTTTAGTTGTCCTCATTGTAGGCCCTGGGGATGTGGATTGATTTGGTCTGCTTTTACTGTACTGCTTACAAGTTGTAAAACATGTTACCTTTGTATAGATATAACACATTTTAATATCTAGTTATTGTATGGTATAGTACATTGTACTTTCGTTATAAATGAACTAAGATCGGTTTGATTTGTTCTCGGGCAGGGTAGAACTCAAAGTCCACAAAGATTATTTACTTTGGACTTTCCATGTTCATATCAGACACAGAGAAGTTGATATGATGGCTGTTTTGTTTTTTGCGGGGTTTTTTTGTTGTTGTTTTGAGATTGGGTCTTGCTGTATAGTTCAGGCTGGCTTTGAACTACATATGTATCCCAGGCTGGCCTTGAACTCAAATTCACAGTGAGCTCCCTTGCTTCAGCCTCCCTATTGCTAACTGTTACTAACTCTTACTAAGACTAGCTGCCTTCTTCTGTTAATTTGTTGAATCTCCTAAGACTATTTAATATGTGAGATGAGTTAGGGGGAAAACAATGGGAAAAGTTTGCTTAAGGCCAGAGAAAGTTGATTCTAGTCAAATGAAAAGAAAATATCACTCAGAGATATGCAGGTGCCCAAAATTGGCTGTTTCTTTCAGGCATGTCTATATGTACAAAGAAAATACATCCAGAATTCATTCTTTTTTGAAGAGTTATGAAACAAAAGGAATGGTAGATTATAGGTTTTTTTAAAAAAATCAGATTGTTAGATTTTAAGCATAAACAGAATCAGCCAAGTTTATCAAATTTTAGTGCCCTATAATATGCTTTGCTATCTATTCTTTTTTTTTTTT